>LGAG01000525.1:67497-88842 GCA_001278395.1 Lerema accius
GTACTTGAACGGCCCTTTAATAATACATTATTGAACATGGGTCTCCTCTTCCTAACTCGTAATTGAGGATGTCTAGAGCATACTTAACCACTCTGCTCCAGTGCGGAGTGTCAGCTTGCGGCCACCTGTTGGTAAATGGCTATAACTAAAAACGTGCTTCATATTTTATTTAAGGCTATTTCCAATGAATACGGATGTTACTTGTAAGGAGAATTAATCAGTAATCCTCGGGCTATCCCAATATCGGGTGAGTGCTCAAATTGCACGAAAGGGCCGGCCCGCTAAATGAAATGGACGAAACCTAGCGCGGACATCTTTCTGTTTTATTGAGTCTTATTTTATTTATGTATTTCTGTATAAGCTGGATACAGGTTCAAATTTTTAGACGAAATCGTTTATTCATATAGATTATCAATGATATATTTGCACGCCGATATTTTTTGCGACGAAAATAATACAAACATAACTATAGTATCTACAAAGAAATTTTAAACTGGGCAGACTCAGGTAATTTCCATGCTTCTTAATTTTTTTTTTCTGTGAAATAATTTTCTTCCCACAGGAAAACAAGTGAAAAACATATTATTACTTGGCTTATAAAATCAAAACATGATTGGTGTAATACGAGTATCTCCAAATATAGCAAATGTCATTGTCTGTTTAATCCTATGATATCAAATTAAAGTTAAACATACAATTTTGTTATAGAGATAGGTCCTTAAAACAAAGCGACAATATTGGTTATTTAGGCACAAATTCGTCATTCCGTATCTGTTTATTCAACGATTCTATCTTTATTCAATAGGCCTTTGAATGAATTTATGAAATTAATTCGTTGTGAATTTGTTGCCGTTGTAAATGATAATTTATTCTCGTCCTAAAGGATCAGATAATGGCGCCTTTCAATATTTAATTGACTTTCCTAGTGAAAAGAGTTTTTGTTAGACGCTGTGTTAGGTTTCTTTTTACTAAAAAAATACAAAAAATCTAATGACATTTTTCGGGTGAAAATAGAAAATAGTCTTTAATTTAGTCTTTTAACTAATGGAGCGCTCATAGCTCGGTGGCTTGCATTTAGTTAAAGTGATCAAATAAGTTAAGCAACGGTGAGTGCGGTCGAAAACTGGATGGGTGACCGTTAATCCCAAATTTTTTGAGCGCTTCCATGGGGCCAAAAACGGGGGCTTAATGGGGTCCTAGTTGTGATTGCTAGGAACATTGAGTGATTTAATAACTTCCGACAGTTGGTTTTTCACTCTTCATCAATCTGCATTGAAGCAGCTCGGTGCGGAATGCCCTAGGCCTCCTCAATTACATATGAAAGCTCGGAAATCAGTCTTCTCCTTCTGATTCAGTCCAATAAAAACGTCCTGTAATATGACGTACAACCGCCGATAAATACCCGTATATTTAAATCAGTTGTTCCACGATATACGCATCGGTGTTATGTCTATCACCCCTCCTCATTTGGGAGTCAGCAGACATCGCTGTGACAGTCATAAATGGAAGGTAATCAATCGAGATCCGTAATTAATACAACGATATGCATACTAATGATGTGCGATTAGACTGCTTTGCATAATACGGGGGATCTAATTACTGCTATCATTACCAGGTTTAAAAGGATTGGAATATGTACAATGTACACACAGTTCTTCATAAATCAGTCATACTCTTATTCTAATGTATGAACTAAGTGAGTGCTAACTCTTTTAAGCATGTATCATGACATTGGTTTATTTGTATGTAGATCTATAATACTTAATCCATTACTGTTATGGTATAGTAAAGCATACGGTTCTTGCCTTATGACTGCGCAGTCATTCGGAAAGTGGGCGAAAACATCACTGGTGACTCTCAAGGAGTCTGAAAGTTTGGAGGATATTTTGCGTGAAATGTTGTAAGGGGATAAGTGGAGACTTTGGCCGTGGGTAAATATTTTAACTAAAAATTAAGATAAGTAGGTGAATAGGTAGGGATATATAAGTATTGATGGACATTACAATGTAACTGAATCTCGGTATGCATTTGATGATATAAATTTTAGAGCCGCTGATTCGAAGTCAGCTTCCAAATCCAGCCACAAAAGATACATGCGTAGATTTTGCAGAAAAGATGTAATGGCCTTAGGCTAAAGATAATGCCCAAAATAATTACTAACAAAAAATACATTAACCCACAAGTCTCTTATTAGTAAAAGAATTGGACAAGAAACAGAAACAAATTCGAGCAAGTTGTCCTCGAGCCGCCACTTGAATTGCAAATGGCGAGGAGAGAAAACAACCCAATTAATTGGCTAACCATGTTGCTTCGGTTGAACGCTTGACAAATACACTGAGCGGATTTTGATAGCAGCTTGTTCCTGTGTTTCATAGTTTCTTAGGTTTTCTGGACTGTTTTCTGTGTTTATAAGTTCAGTAAGTAATTTTCTGTATATTTTTACCTACGATAAAATGGACATAGCATACATTATATTTATGCGTTTAGGATGACAGCTTGTATGTTGATTTAAGGCTTCAGATATGTAAACAACTTCTATGTTTTCAGTGTGTATCTACACCGCAAAAATATTTTTTAAATGACACTAAATGAGGAATTATAGCAAAATAGTCTTCGTCCACTATTCCTTTGATGTAAATAAAGTGAGCTACGTCTTCACATGTTTACTTGCTTGATAAGTTATACTACTTAGTGCAGAACATGAACTTTAATTCCAGTTTTCGTAGCGAGAGTCTGTAGTATACTTCAGCCGCCATCTTGAAAAGGTGATTAGTTTTCTGAGGATACTTCGTGAACTTTAAGGATTAGGAAAATTTTGATTACTTATTAGGGGGCTGGTTGGACAAAATTACTTGTATAAGTTAAGTATATTACCTATATTAATAAATGATTTGAAGTTTATGATCTTTATAAGATTTTTTTTAATAAGTTTCTGTTGCAATATTTATAATCCAAAAAAACATGGATTTTCCAAACAACATAAGCTGAAATTTTTAATCACTTAAGACTAAGTTTAAGTTCTGTTCCGTCTCACTAATATCTTTAATAATTTAATTTAAATTCCGCTGTCTTATTACAAACTTGGATCCATCAAAGTTGGCCAGGGAAGCAAAACCCCCACGCCATAACTTTGCTTTGATGACTTGTGTCAACTAATATACAATCAGAGATTCGGCATTTAGTTACCAAGTTACTGCAAACAGTTCAGTTAAAGTTTACATGTGAATTTGTAGCCCGAATATTTAACTATTAATACAGTTTGTTTATGACTTGAAAGCTTGTAGTTATTATTGTGAAAACAAAATACTAAGTGTTACATATTTTACCTACTGTAATTTTAGAGCCCACTTTAATTTGGTTAGTAATACCAAATTTACGTACCTATATAAAGTGTATAAACACATCGTTAAAACATTAATATAATACGTAAATTCAATACGTTCGTAATATACATACTCGTAAAGTTTGACGGGTCAGCCCGATTATGAAGTAAAAATACCTATTCCACTCAATGCAATTAGATCAAAATATTGCAACAAAACTTCTCTAGGAGGAAGAAATTATCAACTCAAAATGTTACTTGAACTGTCATTCATTCATTTAAACTTTTTAAATTTCGCAAAGGCATTCACTGCCCAAAAATAATGAAATAGATTTCAAATCGCGGCTCATTGTCCAGGAATATCCAGCAGTCAATTTAAGTTGATAAATTGAAACGGTGAGAGATTTTGCGAAGCTGCAAACGCTATAATTAGATATAGTTATAATGAATTCATAGTTTGAAAGAGAGGTAAAAGTTACAGCCTTTGCGGTTGCAAAAGAAAATTTTTTGGTTCTCAAAAATAAAAATGAAAATGTCACCAAAGTTGCAATGTAAAATGTTCTTGTGAAATTAAAGATTTTAAAAGATTTAAATATTTTTAATTGAAGTTTAAAACTCGAAAATAAAAATAATCAGTTAAAGTTTTATTGTTTGTAAAAACCATAGATTAACAACAGGAACTTGTAATTAGCGTAAATTATTTATTACACATACAAAATAAATCATAATATTCTTCTCAATTAGGTACCTACTCGTAAATGCGTAAATTAGTATACGCACGTGTGCCGTAGCACAAATGGGCCAAGTTCGTCAACTTTTAATAGGGTCCCGAAAAGGAACGCGGAAAAATTATAATTGTCGCCCTGGGCTCAGAAGTTTCGTAGATACACCCGGCGAAAAGAGATGTGATCAAAGTGTAGTTAAGTATCTCGTAGAATTTAGGTGAGGTCACAGATTTTTACATTTACCTTTATACAATGAATAAAATTCTATGAAGTTTTCTACTATATTACGTTTTTTTAATTTAATTATTATTGGGGTTTAAAAGTCGATAAAACGAAAAAGCGACAGTTAAAACAGAAACATAAATTACCTGGGAGTAAATATAAAGATGGGAAGCATTATACAGTGTTTCTATTTGGCTACTAGATGGCAGCACGGAATTTTTTCACTAGTGACATCTATTATCATGTTAGTAGTACTATTTTGCCAAGTGTTGAATACTATTTCGAGTACAGTGACATTTGTTAATAAACCCTTAAATAAGAAATGGGATGATTAAACTGTGACAATAGATGTCACTATAAGTTTTTAAAATGGTGACTTGGTGTTTTGTACACGTGTCATTACATTCGCCTCAATATCTAGAAACCAAATTTTAGAGGTTTTACGTCTACCACTTATTAATTAAAAACTTTTTATGGCGTATTTATTCCAAGAAATAACTATTAAATACACGTTAAATGTTACGAGGTCCTTGAAGCATAACTTTAAAGAAATAATTATTGTTGTTAGTACCTAACTATACTTAAAGTTTCATTAGATTATTAAATAAAAAAAACAGGTTTTGATGGGAACTAGTGGCCCGCCCTTGCTTTGTTTCAGTAAATATATTAAATAGTAATAATATTTTTTTATAAGACGCTAAAAAGATACTAAAAAGACCGGGTAGATGTTTTTCTAGCACATAATATACGACCAAAACGTAGTAGAATTTGATTGACCTTTACTTTTTTCCACATCGGGTACTTTAAATCTTTAGACGTCGTACACCTTTGGTAATTTTTTTTACATTGAATAACTTTAGTTATGACGTTTCAATCACAACAACGCACCATCTACCGTTTCAACTGTGGTCCTTAACCGTAGTCAATTATTTATAAATAGTTAATTAAAATCAAACAGCAACTAAGCAATTTTTCGGTATCTTGTGAATATTATTTATTACAACGGATTGTCATAACGTAAAAACTGGCTAATTTGGTACCTGTCTAATAAAAATTAATTGATTCCTTACTCGGTTGAATTTTTTTACAATTTTAAGTGAATAAAAAGCAATAAGCTTCATAAAATAATCATTTCTGTTATCTCCGTCACCGAGTAACAGTATTTAACAGCCATGTTCAAAAAATCTTTTTCAATGTTCAACTTTTACTCAAGAAGATTGTCTGCAAAACAGTCAACAAAATTCGATTGGACACAGAAAACAAAGGTATTTGTAAATAGTAACTACGTTTTATAATTAAAAGCAGTTTTAGCTTAGTACTCTAAACGTTTGTGTGCCGAATGGGAGTCCCTGGGTTCAAACCTTACGGCACGAACCTCTAATTCAAAAAGTTATGCGCGTATTAGACGCTAATTTATCACTTACTACGTTGAAGGACAACATCGCGAGGAAACCTACACACATGAGAACTCTCCATCAACTTCTTAAAGGTGAGTGAAGTCTGCCAATCCGCAATGGGCCAGCGTGAACTATGGCCTGTGCCCTTTACACTTTGCGAGGAGACTTGAGCCCAGCTGTGGGACAGTTATGGGTTACGATGATGGTGACGTTTTACTGCACTTTTTCGTTTCAGTTACTTATGGAACCATTTGAATACATCTGGCAATTGCCTTGTAAACACCTTCAAATGATGGGTCCAGCTTTTAATCACTGGCTCCAAATACCGGAAGATAAGCTTGCAAAGATCCAGGACATTACTCACTCTTGGGCTACATGGGGCATCTTGTAAGTTTGAATTAAAACAACTACTTTTATACTCCCTAAGTCAAAAGGCAGTGTTCAGTTTGGATACGAATTTATAACCTAAGTAAATGTACCTACGGTCGTGTTTTCTGGAACTAGGTAGGTACTTTTCTATGCACCCTTCATTGTTCCTAATAAATTATCCAAAGTTGAAATTTTCTCTTATCCCATCCCAGATAAGATGACATCCAGGGTGGATCAACATACCGATTCGGAAAGCCTGCTGCTCAAGTTATCTACGGAGAAGCGTTTATTATCAATGCAGCTAACAAGATTGTTCTTCTTATGCAGAAGCTTGCAGAGGAATTAGGACATCCATTAGTAAGTTCTAAAAATCTACAATCAGTTTGTTTTTACCTGCTGCCAGAATGGGAGTAACGTTTTCAACTATGTTTTTCTAAGAGGCCTAGAGCATAGACCACCACGCAGCTTCAGAATGAATCGGTCAAACGTTCACCTCATAATGTGAAACCACGCTTGCAGTTTTAACTTCGTGTACCACTTAAGATTAACTCAATCCACTTGGTTATAACCACTTCAGAAGGATTTATTTCGTACCATCTTTTACTACATTAATTTTGCTTCATTCATATCAGGCGTCTTACTTACACACTAGACTGTGTTTGAAGCAGGTACTGTATCTAGGCGCTTATACCATTTTTGGATCCAATAGTTTTCCTCTACAATTTCCAGGCTCCAGAAATATTTATAAACCGATTTGACGGCAACCTTCATGGCCAAGGAACTGATTTATATTGGCGAGACAAATCTATAATTCCTCCGGAAGAAGAACACATAGAAATGACGAGACTAAGTAATTATTTTATTGAAACTATCCATTAATTTCCACCTTTATCAGTTCCCTTATGTAATAAAAGAAGTATGGAAACTTTTGTATAAGTTCCATTCTCAAAGTGCATTATGTTATCTATATTAATAATATAAAGCTAAAGAGTTTGTTTGTTTTGTTTCAACGCGCTAATCTCAGGAACTATTGGACCAATTTGAAAAATGATTTTAGTTTAAGATAGTCCATTTATCGAGGAAGGCCATAGGCTCCATTACATCACGCTCAGATGAATAGGAGAAGAGCAGCAATAAAAAATATTGCGAAAACGAGAAATTTACTCGAGCGGAGTCGCGGGCGATTGCTTTGCTAGTGTCGTAAAAACATATTATTCAAATGGCATAATAATTTCACTTTATTGTATGACACAACCTACATTCTTTACTTACAAATATTTTGTAATATAGAGGCAGAAAGGATAGGGTAAGGTGTTAGTAGTCATATATCTTTAAATTGAGATATTGATAATGTTAAAAATACCTTATTTTCAACTGTAACAGAAGGTGGATCATACTTTGCGTTACCCGTGGAACTATCGCAACTGTTCAGTACTAACAACACGGACTACACAGAACTCGGAACTGACATTGGATCGTACTATGAGTTGGTAGACGATTATTATAATTTGTTTAATAAGGAAGTGAGTATTCATCTACATCTATGCTAATAATATAAAGGTGTTTTTTTTTTGTTTGCTTGTTTGTTTGAACACGCTAATCTCAGGAACTACTGGATCAATTTGAAACATTATTTTAGTATTAGATAGTCAATTTATCGAGGAAGGCTATAGGCTATACAGCATCACGCTAAGATGAATAGGAGGGGAGCAGCAATAAAAAATATTGAGAAAACGGGAAAATTATGCTAAAAATTTTCCTAATCGACTTTTCTAATTATTGTTGCAGGCTTTAAGGGTCATGCCCGGTGTAACACCAGTAAGTTATATTATCAGTACATTAAATATGGGACCAACAATTATTGATTTTAGGTCACTAATTGAGAAAGCTTTAGTAAATATATGTGCTGAAAAGTATCGTTGCTATCGATTGCAAATAAAACAAAGGAAGCAGTAAAGTTTTCAAGCTCGCATCGGATTATATTAATAGTCAGGGATCCGTAGTACATTGTTTTTTACTTATTACTATCAAGCAAATTTTTTGAGAGCAGCTTTATTTCGATTGAGTCGCCTAACTTTTTCTATTACAACGATCAAAAGTTGCAGATAAAGGAGGTAGCAAAGACAAAAAAAAATTACTTGACCTGCTGGAACAACGGGATAAGGTAAGGTGGGGTAACACTAACACACGGGGCAAGACTAACACTGTCTATTATCTCGATATGCACTTGAAGAAACGACATGTGTGTGTTTTAGCCGAGAACATTTACGTTTGTTCTATCTTACAGACTGGAAGAATTTCGTATTTAAGCTATACGTATCGAGATAATAGACAGTGTTAGTCTTGCTCCCTGTGTTAGTCTTACCCCATCTTACCTTATATGATTTGTACGACAATAAACTAGGTGTCTTGTGGGTGCCATGGATGTCAATTCTTAATTAAAAATGTAGCCTGAGAGTAAAATAAATTAATTTATCATCAATCAATCAATACATATAATAAAATTGAAGTTGGGGGGGCTCTGTTTGTCTGTGTGTTTGAAAGAGTATCACGCCAAAACGGCTGATTTGAAAGAACAATGGATGAAATACACCCATAATCCTTAACTCAGGGCTCTATTTAGGCTTTAATATATTTAAATCAGATCATTATATCAAAAGATATTATAATTTAAAGTTTGTATGGGACTACTGTGATATTATCGTGACCAAACACGATGGTTATACCCATGGTTACCGAGTAAGAATTCCTGATATTTTAAATTAAATCGTAGTTTTTAGTCATAATCGTAATCTAATGAATCGATCGGGAATTGTTATCATGATTGATTTTGTATTGATTTTTGAGGCGATACGAAGTTCACTGGGTCAGCTATTTGTTTAATAAAGGGATTATAACAAGCCTGTGATATGAAATTCAGGAGGAACACATCGTCCGCTGTGACATTGGAGATGGCAAGATAACTCTCCCCGTCATTCACGCGGCGCAGTTCCCAGATGTCGCCTCTGAGCTTATAGGTATCCTTTTTGAATGCTTTAATTACTAGCATGTACCACTAGGATCCCGTATGTCGTGAGTTCCAAGCGTTGGACAACACAAGTAATCGAACACACACTAACCGAGATTGGGAACTTAAATTAAACAATGATCAATGTCCCGAGACCATAGGAATGTTTGTCTGGCATGGCAATCATTATGCTATACGAGTCGTCGAGTTAGACGTCAAAAATACATTATGTTTATACCTGTACTAATCTAACACAAAGATTTTGACTGAAATAAAAAAATGTAGTATAGGTTTCTCTTTCGTACTCTGATTTTCTTTATGTGCTTATGAATACTTATATTTACTTTGCCAATAATCCTTTAATAAATTAATATAACAGATATTTTAAAACAACGAAGTAATGACCCGAAGCTCCAGGTTCGTGCCATCTCGTTACTGAAAAAGCACGGCAGCGATGAATACACAAGAGACAAGTTGAGTCAACTGTATACAGACATCCACATTAAGGTAACAGTTAATATTATCGTAATAATCCTATCCTACTAATCTTATCCTACTAATCCTATCCTGCTAATCCTATCCTACTAATCCTATCTTACTAATATTATAAATGTGAAAGTTTGTAAAGATGTTTTGATGTTTGGATATTTGGATGTTTGTGGGTCCTTCACGCTCTAACCGTTAAACGCATTAAGCTGAAACTTGGCACACAGATAGTTTGGATCCAGAATAGGACATAGGATAGATTTTATCCCGTCTTTAGGTTCCCTTGGGATGAATCCAATATATTTTACTATTCCGCGGGCAAAGCCTTATTTATGGTCTAGTAAAACATATGTATCCCTCAGTATGAGGTGAAGAGACCCGAGCCCAGCAGTGGAATAGTTATGGGTTGCGATGATAATATAAACATTGTTTAGGCAATATTAATAATGTCAAATTAATCACTAATTCCATCACATCTATAATTATATTTTGTTTCTTATAGATCGCAAATTACACTAATAAACTATAAATAACAATTAAATTCACTTTTAATTCTTTCAGATTGAGCAACTAGGCGGGAACCCCGAATTGACATTCTTGATGTCAGACCTTGGTGTTTAAAAACCTCAGACGCAATATACCATAGGAATTGTATTAACAAACACCATATTCTTCTTCTAAGTCGTTACACTCTTGGCAGAGTGTTCGTGGTCATTTGTGGCATGCTTCACAATTCGTCGCCATTCTTCTCGAATTGCTGCTTTCCTTGTACATTCGTGGACAGGAGCATCCACAGCAGCTTTGACTTGATCAGTCCAACGCATGGGTGATCTGCCGCGAGGTCTTGTGCCCTCAACTTTCCCTTTCCCTTTCCCAACTATACCTACTAATATTATAGTTATATCTATGTGTATTAATAGAGAAAATAATATTATTTGTCGATAGCTTCAGTACATCTTTAAATAAGGTAGTAAAAAAAATATTCGCGTAGTAAAAATTGGGTCACTGAGAATTTGTATTAAAAGTAATTTGTCATTTAATAAAATCCTGTTAGCTTATCATTATGTTTGTCATCAAAACTTGACAATTATACTTTATGAAAAATTATTGAAAAGGTATGAAAATAAAACAATACTCAATAAGTACGTAGGTAGGTAGGTAGGTAAAGTAGTCATAAATATTATTAATATTTCTAGTTAACTACAAACAATGTCATATTTAAAAAACCAGTAACTTTTCCATAAACAAATAAAATACTTCTTCACGACTTTCTCTAATAACATTTGCAACGCTTAAAAAATTATAAAGACAACTTTCAATAACTTCTTGCTGTTGTAATACAAACCTTACTCTCTGTGAATTTAGGTTTAAAATGAAGTCGTGCTTGTAGAAAATACTTGGCGGTGCGTTTTTATATTATATCTAAGAACAGGCCATCGATAGTGATACTTACAGGAGCTGAAATTGGTTTCATTACGTTAGAAATCGCAACCATTCTTGTACTTTTTCCTTTCTTTTCCTGATAGTTTAGACTTTAGTTAAGTTGAATGAGACTCTTTTATATTGAGGACTTATTTGCTGACTTCGTTCAAGTTTAATATATGTTATTTTTCATTAATTAAGAGAGACTTTGTTGGTTTAAAAGGAAAGTAATTAATACAATGGTCACACACATTCTATAAAATTTACAATACTAAACATAATTTCGTGCTTGTTTTATAATTTTTAGGTTTATGTTGACATCTATACTATCGTCAACATAGAGAAGCCTGGAATATATTTCAGAAACATTTAAATAAAAGATAACAGCAAGAGATGTAAATTCAGAATAGTGAGCCATAAATCGTAACCCCAGAATTTTACGTCTTAATTCATACACGCAAATGATACTTTACTTTCTCTAATACGACAAAAAGTACGTAAAAACAAAGGGAATAACAGAAAACGTTTCCATTTCATAATAAGAAGCGATAAAGATTAAGATTACGGCAATAAAACGAGAGAAAAACATTCCTCATCCCCTCCCAGTCGAAAATAAACAAACAAATCAGCGTTACCCGAAAAAATTAAAAGAAAAAAAAACATCCTCTATCTGAAATTTGGCCATAAGTCTCTTGTCTTACTAATAGCTAATAACGAATGTTAATTAAGTATGACTTCAAACCATACCATCCACTTCTTCTTAATACTGAAGAACAGTAAAGGATACTCCAGCGCTCACTTTGCAGATTTATTAAGGCTCAAATTTAGGAAGTTCTTACGTCATTCGAAGTGGCTAAACGACTGCTATGAAACGATAATTAACGGAAATGATGGTATGGATAAAATAATAGATGTAAACAAATTAAATTTTGCATTTTTTTAAGAACCTAATTTTTCTTTAATCGCTTGTAGAGGAACAGGTTATATTATCTCTATTTTAAAGCCGCAATTCGGTAGTATGTCGACCCGAAATTGTAAAGGCCTTTTCAAAGACGGAGGCTTTCGATTGAACTTATTTTTTCCATCGAATTCGGAGGTTTTAAAAAGCTCAAAGTGGATTGGATTGGTAAAGCATTCAAAGTTGGGTCAATAATTGATGGATGGTCTAAACCAGATCATTTTGTTGCGTTCATGATTACATTTTTCTATTATGAAGGTATTATTTGGTTTTGCTAATTGAATAAGAGTTATGAATACTGTTAAAGTGATAAAATATAATTTGGTGCTTTGTCGATCCATTGGTATTATAGCAATGGAATTAAGAGCCAGCATTTTTTCTCTTTCAACCAGTGAGGCGTCGTTAATAACTTCGGTGTTACTAAGTAATGCTAATGTCCATAAGTGAAACTAAATGAACAAGCTGGACGTTATTTTCTTAATTTCAGCTTTCTAGTTCTAATTTATGAGCTGCGTCAGTGACGGACAGACGGATTGATGGACATGGTGAAACTATAAGGCATCCAATTTTTTTACTAAACCGTATTAACATAACATTTTCAATCAATCTTGCAGTATCTGTTATCTACTAGATCTAGACAGCTTGAATTAATCTAGTATTATTTTCTATTTGCCCTGCTTCTACGGACTGAAGTTCACGTTATTATATGCAAAGTATTGCATTGCTTCCACGAACCTGCATACTCGCTTCTGGTTTACAAGTAGTTTATTCGACTTCTCCGTTACGTACCTGAACTGAGTTATATCTTGGATATCTTATGATCGTTTAGCTATCTAATATATCTTCTATTACGTATACATGAATACAATTTTAATTGGTGTACAGATACTGATTAAACTATCGATACTAAAAATTATCCTACTTCTCACATTTATTCTCTTCCTTATCTATCAGATCTCACATTTTTATAGTCTTCATGGGATAATTATGTTTTTCGATTCGAATGCATTGGAGAAATGACGCAGGCTATATTTTTTTATCATAGAGTCCGCTATCCCCAAGGAAATTATTAAATTGTTTGGCCACACATTTTGACATCCATAATTCTTTTCACCACGATCATTTCCTCTTGTAATTTTCAGATACCTCATGTATGAGTTATTTATTATCATTATAAAAAATACACTAGTTAAAAAGAATTTAAAAAGCAACCTTACCGAAAACAATATGTAACACAGCTAGCAAGACAGTTTCATTATTTCCATTCGTAGTAATGTCGCTCAATTTGGGCCAACGTTGTCATCAAAAAGTTGTAAAGACCAATGCCCTAGAACCGGCAAGTTAGGCATAAAGGTCCTTACAAATTTACCCGGCCTTTCTTAGATGGTTTACTGCCACTGTTTTTTCAAATCTCAATAATGTTTTTCATAACGTAGAGAGTCGAAGCTGCTTTATTTTTCGAGCCTGTCAGGAATGTACGTACTTATTAGAGATTACACTAAAACACCATGCACCATTGTCATCTTCAGATAACAGATATACACAACGTATAACTTTAGACATCACAAATCTCTCAATATTTGCGTGAGAGCACTCAATTATGGTGTAGTTATTTTTAACCGACTTTAATATAAATCAATAAATTTGACGAAATACGAAAACTACCGTCCTAAGAAGTCAGCAGCAATAGCAATCATGATGAATGATAAGGGTTACTATAGTGTAGATGATTATGTTAATGACAAAGACGCTTAGAAATGAACAGCTCTGCTACCAGTTCCGCTCAGGTTATAGAGATACATTTTGTAATGATAATAATTATTTACTGTAACTACTTTTTGTTTAAAAAGATGTGCGGGGGAGTTTCTTTCCCCTTTCTTCTCCTCCATATTAAAGACCTTTACGAAACGGGGGTAGATTAAAAAAAAAATGTTTGACGTGCATAAGTGTATCATTGATACCTACATGAATAAATGATTTTGAATTTGAATTTGAATTTAATTATTGAGCTAGGTCAATGATGCACACACGGATCGATGGACATGGTGCAACTATAAGGCATCCAATTTTTTTACTAAACCGTATAAACATAATATTTTCAATCATTCTTGCAGTATCTCTTATGTAGTATATCTAGAGAGCTTGAATTAATCTTGTATTATTTTCTATTTGCCCTGCTTCTACGGACTGAAGTTTACGTTATTATATGCAAAGTATTGCATTGCTTCCACGAACCTGCATACTCGCTCCTGGTTTACAAGTAGTTTGTTCGACTTCTCCGTTACGTACCTGAACTAAGTTATATCTTGGATATCTTGTTGATCGTTTAGCTATCATTAGATATATTAATATCTTCTATTGCTTATACATGATCTTTAATTGGTGTACAGACACTGATCATACTATCGATACTAAAAAAATATCCTACTTATCACATTTACCTCTCTCTCTTATATCTATCACATTTTTATAGTCTTCATTTTGACTCGTTTCTTTCTCGACCTATAGCATCTTCGATCTATATCCCAAATCGTTTGCAGATTTTAACATGGGATATGTTGTTCGATTCGACTGCATTGTAGTAATGACACAGGCTATATTTTTTTATCATAGAGTCCGCTATCCCCATGGAAATTTTTAAATTGTTTGGCCACACAATTTGACATCCATATTTCTTTTCACCACGATCATTTCCTCTTGTAATTTTCAGATAATGTATGAGTTATTTATTATCATTGTTAAAAATACACTAGTTAAAAAAGAATTTAAAAAGCAACGTTACTGAAAACAATATGTAACACAGCTAGCAAGACAGTTTCATTATTTCCATTCGTAGTAATGTCGCTCAATTCGGGCCAACGTTGTCATCAAAAAGTTGTAAAGACCAATGCCCTAGAACTGGCAACTTAGGCATAAAGGTCCTTACAAATTTACCCGGCCTTTCTTAGATGCTTTACTGAGACCGTTTTTTCAAATCTCAATAATGTTTTTCATTACATAGAGAGTCGAAGCTGCTTTATTTTTTGAGCCTGTCAGGAATGTACGTACTTTTTAGAGATCATACTAAAACACCATGCACCATTGTCATCTTCAGATAACAGATATACATAACGTATAATTTTAGACATCACTAATCTCTCAATATTTGCGTGAGAGCACTTAATTATGGTGTATTTATTTTTAACCGACTTCAATATAAATCAATAAAATTTGACGAAATACGAAAACTTCCGTCATAAGAAGTCAGCAGCAATAGCAATCATGATGAACAACATTTTTTTCTAATGTTATTCAACTTATTTAAGAGAACAAAATAGAGAGGTATTATAGATATTCGAACACCAAAGACCTTTGGACTAGAATTTTGCCCCGTCCCAAAAATTATGCAGAATTTGACAAACACAGCAAAGTCTTAGAAGGGACCCGCTGTTCAAATACGTTGCCTTATTTATCAGGATTGGTTGAATTAATTAATGAAGCACAAACGTCGTTAGGTACAATCTCTAGGAAAGCTCGCGGATTGTTCCCGAGGGAACGATTTCACGATACCCATTCCGTGGAGGGGTTTTTAAAAGTAATTGACTTTTGAAAGCGACTCGTCTTGTAGCTCGATTGTCTTGTTTCGAGGTTTCTTTAATGTTGCACGAAAGGCTACTATTGTATTGTTTTCTATTAGTGTTGATTAATTTGTTTCGGTTAATTTCAGTTTTCAGTCCTACAATTCTGAATTGGTCTATTGTTGTGCTTTTCATAGATCGTGTTGTCTGTGAGTTATTACTGAATTGATTAGAAATTAAAACTATGGAATATATTTAATACCTACACCGAGGAACTATTAGCACGTAAAATTTTAATCATTTTTTATTAATGACTGTTGGCAACTTTCGACAACGACACTTGCTATATACGAGTATTTTTAAGTTAATTTACGTTATATTTGAGTTCATAACTAAATTAAAGTTTTATATCGCCTTTGTTGTCAGCTATCTCCACAAAAAATACATTTATTGCGAATCCATTAATGCCTGACTGTCATAATATTATCATTATGAAATTTCGCAATCCTAACAGAGCTGAGATAATAATATCCATCTATAATATTATACATAGGCAATAACTGCTGATTGTACCAACAATATTACTAGTGTTATGATTATGACTAGCTTTGGCTGTAGCGGTAATAATCATTATCATACTATATCCAGGTAATTTATCTCAATAACAAATTGAGATTTCATCTTTGTATTAACTAACCCGCTATGGCTTCGCATCAAAAACCTATTTTGGTATTAGTACCCGAAACAATTTTTCCTTGCCATTTTGTAAATGCCATTATACTTCATTTTACTGCACAATTTCGGACTTTTCTTTTTATCAAAACAGTTTAAAATAATATGTCTTAGACATGTTGTTCTAAGTCTAGATTAATTGAACATGTGACGATGTCCTTTTTAAGCCTATGTTCGTAAATGAACTCGACGACCGATAACAGCCTATTAAAAAAGGTCATGTTCTATATTTAACGAACTTAAAATGGTTTAAAAACAGTTGTTTATCCTTCCAATCTTCCTTACTACGAGTATCATAAAAATCTATACAAAATAAAGTTCTTTAGTTAAATCAAATACGAATCCTAAAGGATTTATCGGCGCAAGGGTCGCTACTTAATTTTTCCTTTTACTACTTAATCAACGGAGTCAAAACCGCTAAGTCTAAACCTATAAAATTTTAGTACTCTCTTACAACGTAATACCCCTGAATCCCTTAAAAAGGGGTTCTCGATTCCCCCAGGAGAGATAATGGCTTTTGTATGACGCAACCTCCAGGCGAAAGATACGATGCTAAATTAGTTTTAGGTGATAATGACCTGGCGATTTTAGATGTTTAGGAAACGTTTTAGGTTGGAAGTTTAAATAACGTAAGATAAAAATGGAGTTACATAATTTTATTATTATAATAGTTAACAACAAGGGAATGTCGAGGGTAAGCGTATTTTTCTTATTTAGAAGTAAAAGTAAACATTTCACAAAACTGTTTACGGACGCTAATAAGACCTTAATGACCCATATTGGGCGCGTTTCTTATCAAATGAGTTAACCACAAATATTTTTCTCTTAAGAGACGAGACAGCATTAAACTTCTAAGAAGTTCTTACCCGAACCCATCAGCGCATCCTGGCCGAATCCGGTTGCATGCAAAGATAAATAAAACTATTTCCGTATTGTTCGAATTTCAAAAAGAAAGTTTCAAAGTAACACTTAATGCACAAGTTTCGAACCACCAGATGGCGAATTCGCCGCGTAAGATTGGGGTTGTGTCGATAGTAAAGGAGGAGTATAACCCTTAGTCCGGTTAGTCGACATTCGTTCGCGGCAGGGGAATGACGCGTTCTCTCGCAGTGCTACGAACGCAACGAAAAATTTTTACGTAAAAAATTAATTGAAAATTTCCACCGAATGTTTTGTGAGTGTGTTTAATATTGTGAAAGTTGTTCAGGATGTTGGGATAGCAACAATTTGAGGTAAAATTGTTTGTAAAAACTTTTATATTGTATGGAACATGTTTTTATTTTGTTTTTCACGTTCAAAGATGTCGGCCGCGTTTTTAGAAAAAGTTTAGGTCTTGGAAAATGGTTTGTTGTGGTTGACATTAATTTAGTTTTAGGTTTTATTACTTTTTATATCTTTAATTATTAGGTTCTCCTTAGTTAAAATATGGTTGTTTCAATATCAAAGTAGGTCTCTGAGTTTTAAGTTTTTTCAACCTATAGATGAAAATACTGCATTCTTTAGATTCCAATGCTTTTTTCAACTGATCCACTTAAGTTTCATAATCATCTTGTTTTATAAAATTATTTGCTCAATTTCAGGTGAAGACTATAAGATTACTAACCATTATTTTGTGACGTAAACCTGATAAATAACAATTATTTTCAATTTATGCATAGCACACAATCTGAAATTATTTAAATCTGTAAAATTTAATAATTACAGATTAACCTATCCTAATTAAATCGAATAATTGTAATTATTGCTGAAAGATAATTATAATTAACACTAATTATAATCAGTTAAATTTTCCTTCTCTTCACGAGGTTTTCTCATTACTCATCGTCATGATTTTCTCTCGTAAAATTTGTTATATCTCACAGTGTTTCGTAATTTCTTTCTTTTTTGTCTGCATTTACTTGCGACGGCAATAAAAAATTCATATATTTTTATAAAAAAAATAAGAAATATAAATTTAAACGTCAATAGACCGTAACTTGGCTGCTAGTAATAAAAAATTAATAAATATAATTACGATAAAGTTCAGTTTCGGGCTTAAATAAGTTGTAATTTAAAGTGAGTTTAGCAATTTTCCGTGCTTGCTAAGTTGGGTTCTAGTTTCTGCGTTTCTAACCTGGGGGTAATTACATTCGGGGGGTAAATCCACCATTTTAGGGGGGTAACGAAGGACCTAATTAATAGGATCGTAAAATAAAAAGATACAGAAAAAGGAAGTGGTATTACTTGTTTCGATAACATTTTAAAGACTGGGTAAATTCAGTTTTCCTCATAGGACACAGGGGTAACGATATTGGAAAGGTTGCGAAATTCAGTTCTAGTTAGACTTCACTTTCGGGGTTATCGTCAACCTTTCAGTAACCATCGGGTTTATCAACCATTAGATTGATCTTCTTTGCGGCGATGTGACTCAAGGATTATTTAATCAATCACAGAAATTGTTGCCAATTTTGTGTTATATTTGTTAATTTCGTTTACGTACTCATGCTACAAACTTTACTCTCTAGAATATAATTCGATATAATACTTTTTTATTTTTATTATTTCTTAGCGCTCATCCATTCTTTTAGGTACGCAAGTTTAGGAAGTTCTGTTAGTTAGTCATCAATATAGATACTAACGACGCATGTTTTAGCAACTTCTGTTTTTCGAAATATTTTTTTATACTTCCGACCAGTCAACTCTCATAATAGAAACAAATACAGTGAGAGCCCATATGACATCCGTTAAGCCTTTTAGGCTGTGTAGCGCGTTGAAAGTCATGAGCATACATACATACGTTCGAAAAACATTATGGTACTTCTGCCACCAAATAAAATTAAAAATAGAATTTATAAAGTTATCCTTAAGCAATGGTTTCAAGAATAAACAAAATGAAGTGAAAATATATTGTATAATTCATATTGGGCACGGTTAGGTAAAGAAAAGGTAACCATTTATTTTATTTCAACTAATTTACCTTGAAACTTCTTGCCTTTCTTGACTATTCGACGTTTCTTAAGCCTTTCTTTGTCATTAAACTTTTGTGTAACATTCATCTTCTGTCCCTGAGCTATAATTATTGAATTTTTAGTAATAAAAAAAGTACATATAAGCAAGACATTATCAGTGACTAAGTATTTACATACTAGTAATCTATTTTTGAAGTGAAAACTTCCTTAGCATCATTGTGATTTGAAAGACGATAAAACGGAAAAGCGACAGTAAAAAGAGACAGACACATAAATTAATAGGGAGAAAAAGAGATAAAAAGTATTTCTACTTGGCTAATAGATGGCAGCACAGGAGTACCTTACTAGTGACATCTATTATTTATTACAAGAAACTCCATTCAAAATGTATATAACGCCTGAACGAAATGAGTCACAATAGTTTGTGTCTATCCATAGGTTTTATCGAAGCAAGGCAAGGACATCTACGAGTTTAATAATACAGTTAGTACGAATAAATACAGTCTCAGCTTAAGCTTTATGAAAGATACATTAGCAAATAAAAATAATACGTGATGCAAGACTCGTATTACCGAGTCGGCAAATTAAGGGAACTTTTCCTACAGCCCGTAGTTCTACTTAACCTTCTCAGAGATCATCTTGTAGGTCAAATTCAGCGTAATGAAGGCTGTTATTACCCCCGCAGGAGTTATTATCTCCGCACTAGTTGTGCTCTTGTTTCTAGCTGCCAACTCTCTGTCTTAAATTCTAAGTCTATTTTTTTGACAGAGATACAAATTATTTTGTTTTTTTCCTTTTAGAAGTTTTTGAAAATGATGTCCACATTTCTATTTAATTACATCGTCTAATAATAGTTTATACTAGACATTATGTCAGTGCGCACGGCGCGTTTCTTCGGCGTTTCTAGTTCCACCAATTTCAATACTAATGTTAGGGGTGATTTACCCTCTTAAGGGTTTATTTTATAAAATCATTGAATTTTTTTTCATCTCTTTCAACCATAAACCCAAACACGATTTGCTAATTGCTTTAAAATTTGGTTAATTTTCATACAAAATTTTAACTTATTTATTTCACCTCCTTAAGGGATGATATTCCAAAAGATATTAAAATTCGCACTTTTTTGTTTATTATCGAAAACGTAAATACCAATTTTCACATTTCCAGCTTCAAAATTGGACAGAAAAGCTTCAAGATTGGACAGAGAAAGACTTGAATTCGAATCTCTTCTCTTTGGAGAAAAAATGAGACGTTAAATAAAAATCGTTAAGAGAATAAAGATGCGTGAATAGTAGTGCGAAACGTTTTTCGATTGTTTAGTCAAGACGTAACATCATACTTAATAAAAATGTTGATTGACTGACAGACACGCTACAGCCTAAACGAGTAGACCTGGCAGCATGAAACTTGGCACAGAGGTTCCTTTTAGAGTGTAGGGGAGCACTAAGAACGGATTTTTGGAAATTTACACTTTAAGGGGGGGAAATAGGGGTTGAAATTTTGTATGAAAATTAACCAAATTTTAAAGCAAACAGTTTGCAAATTCGTATTTGGGTTAATGCTTGAAAGGGATAAAAAACCTAATTCAACGATTTTTCAAAATAAACCTTTAAGGGGGTAAATATAACCGCAAAATTATAATTTCCGCAAGCAAAGCTGCGGGCAACAGCTCGTAATGATATAAAAATCATTAACGCAACCTCAATTTTTTTTGCTGCACTTATTTTTTTGCGTTTGTTCTTGGAGATGTTTAGAAGAAAAATTTAGATTTTTTTATATCACTAAAATAATTAGTGAAGTACAGTTCAATACTATATTGAAAAAGTTCCTTATCCAAGGATGGATAGTAAGTTCAATTTATAATAATTTATTATTCATTAATTTAGTGATAAATTGATATCCAATAAATTTTATAATACTCTAGAGATTTGCTAGTAAATTACCAAATTTGATGATCGTTACAATACTGATCTACAAACAATAACAAATAATGTTAACAATAAAATATTTTATGTTGATACAAATGATTTATTTCGATTGAAGGTTCTTTCATATCAAAAAATATATATTTTAAACATCCTGCTAACACAAAATATCCCCGCAGTAGGTATATCTGAGTATAATCATTTTAATTCCTCATGTAAAAACGAATCCTTATGACACAAAGCTTATATTTACTAATCGTTCAAAGGATCCTGGG
>LGAG01000525.1:98522-109660 GCA_001278395.1 Lerema accius
TGTAGGAAATGTCGTCGAGTTGGACATTATGAAGTTTGTTGCAGGTCAAAGTCAGTAAGGTATTTGAGGTCTTATGATAACAGTAATGATAATAATATGATGAATTGTAATGATCAATCAAATGATAATTTTTTCATTGGGCATTTACAGTCGCAAAATAATAATGATTGGTCAATTAGCATCGTGGTTAATAATTGTGAAATTAATTGCATAATTGATACAGGCAGTGATTTAAATATTATGTCAAGCCATGTCTACAATAAATTAAATATGTCAAGTCCTCTGTCAAGAACTAATGTTAAAATTAAGTCGTATACAGGTAATGAATTAATTATTTTAGGTCAGGTAAACTTAAATTGTGAATTAAAACATTGTAAAGATTCGAAATTAATTGATTTTATAATTGCTGATGTAAATTCTCCAACAGTTTTAGGAAGGGTTACATGTTCAGAGTTAGGTCTAATTAAAAGGGTTTTCTATACTGAAAATAGCCATGTCTGTGGAAATGATGGAAGTAGTCAAAATATTATGTCTAATAAGTCCGCATCATGTAATGTCATGTCAAGTCAGCAGACACATGCAAAATTAAGTGACATATTAGAAAATAATAAGTCTGTTTTTATTGGTTTGGGTTGTCTTCCTGGTGAGTGTCATATAAGCGTAAGGTCAGATGTTTTACCAAAAATTGATGCACCAAGAAAAGTTCCATTTGCTTTATATGATAAGCTTAAACAAGAGCTTCAAAGCATGGAAAATTTAAATGTCATAACCAAAGTTACAGAGCCTACTGCTTGGGTAAGTTCTCTTATCATTGTTCAAAAGAAAAATGGTAAATTGAGAATATGTCTAGATCCACGTAACCTAAATAAAGCAATTAATAGATCGCATTATCCAACACTTACAGTTGATGTGGTCAGAGACAAGGTGGCTGGAGCTAAATTTTACTCTACCCTTGATGCGAGTAGTGGATTTTGGATGTGTCGTTTAGATGAGGAGAGTTCATTTTTGACAACATTTAATACGCCTTTTGGTCGTTACCGTTTCTTACGTTTACCATTTGGTGTTTCATGTGCACCTGAATATTTTAATCGTGTCATGACTGAGATATTTGAAGATATTCCTGGAGTAACAGTTTATAGTGATGATATTCTTGTTTGTGGTAAAAGTATAGAGGAACATAATTTCCGTCTTAATATGGTATTCAATAGGGCTAAAGAGTTCAATGTAAAATTTAATCGTGAGAAATGTTCTTTTGCTAATGAGCAAGTTAAGTATCTTGGTCATATTTTTTCAGCTGCTGGTGTGACAGCTGATCCTGAGAAAATTAGGGCTATCAAGGACATGCCATCACCAACTTGCTTAAAAGACCTGCAAAGATTTTTAGGAATGTTAAACTACTTAAGTAGTTTTGTTAAAAATATGGCTGGTGAGACTCAGTATTTACGAAATTTATTAAAAAAGTCTACTGATTGGCAATGGAATTCTACTTATGAAAAAATATTCTGTCATTTAAAGGAATTAATTTGTCAGGTACCAATTTTATCTCACTTTGATGTTAACCAAAAAATTGTCCTACAAGTTGATGCTAGTAGTACTGCTGTAGGAGCTGTCTTGTTACAAAATGGACATCCAGTTTATTATGCTTCAAAAACGTTAACCAGTTCACAACAGAGAATGGCACAAATTGAAAAAGAGCTTTATGCTATTGTGTTTGCTTGTTCTCGTTTCCATCAATTTATTTATGGTCAAACAGTTACTGTAGAAACTGATCATAATCCATTAATAACATTATTTAAAAAATCATTAGTCGAGGTTCCAACACGTCTACAAAGAATGATGTTAAAAATTCAGGCATATAGTTTAAATGTAGTGTATAAAAAGGGTTCGCAGATGTATATTGCTGATACCTTATCTAGAGCAGCATTGTCTGAAAGTAGTAATGATGAGTTAGATGATGAATTAGTAGTTCATGTTAATTTATTGATGAAGTCATTGCCTGTCTCTGCTGAACGTCTGAAGTGGTTGAAAGATGCTACTCTATCTGATGAAAATATGCAATTAGTAAAAAAATATTGTAAAGAAGGATGGCCGTCTTGTAAAAAATTTGTACCTAATCAAATAAAAGAGTATTGGCAGTATAGATTTGATTTACATACAGAAGAAGATTTGTTGTTCAGAGGTAATAGTATAGTCATTCCAGAAAAGATTAGATCAGATATCTTAAAAATTATTCATAATGGTCACTTAGGCATTGAGAGATCGAAATCATTTGCAAAAGGATATGTGTTTTGGCCATTTATGTCATCTGATATCAAAAATATTGTTGAGTCCTGTAATATATGTGTCAAGTATAAAAAAGCTAATTCAGCTGAGCCACTTCATCCTCATAGTATACCATCATTACCATGGGAAAAAGTTGGTGTTGATTTTATGGATTATAAAAATAAAAAATATTTGGTTTTGCAAGATTATTATTCAAATTTCATTGAATTAATGTTTGTGTCAAGTACAAATGCTAAATGTGTAATAGTCGCCTTAAAATCAATCTTTAGTCGTCATGGCATACCTATTGAGTTAATTTCAGATAATGGTCCACCTTTTTCTTCAGTTGAATTTAAAAATTTTGTTTTTGATTGGGGAATTCAGCATATTACCTCTAGTCCTTACTTACCTCGTTCAAATGGTCTCGTTGAGTCAGCTGTTAAAGTTTGTAAACGTATACTCACTAAGTGTGATGAGTCTGGGACAGATCCATACCTTGCTTTGTTACAATACCGTAATACTCCTAGAAATAACTTACCTTCACCTGCACAATTGTTAATGTCTCGATCATTGAGAACTCAATTACCATCTGTCATGAATAATTTAAAGCCTAAAGTGGTAAAATTTCAGGATTATAAGCAAGCTAAGGAAACTAATATTGTAAAAATGAAAAAATATTATGATAGTAATACTAAGTCTTTGCCTAATTTAAAGGAAGGAGAAAAAGTGTATTTTAAAAAGATACCTAGTGGTTATTGGATGCCAGGTACAATTCAGTCAATTTGTGATGAACCTAGGTCTTATATAATTGAAGGTTCTGATGGGTTTGTAGGCAGAAGAAATAGGCAACATATTATTAGTTCGCCTAAAGAGTGCATGTTGCCTGCATCTTCTAATAGTCAAATGCCTAATACTAAAAATGAGTTATATTATGATTCTGTGTCTACACCTACGGTGACTCCTAATCCTATTGAACAGCAGCAGCCTGTTTTACAACCTGTTACTGATGGTTATAGAACAAGGTCTGGAAGGATTGTAAAACCTAATAGGTTATATTTGTAATTTAGTTTGTTTAATTGTAGAAGGTTAGTTTTTTAAGTTATTTGATAAGGGGGATGTTATGATATTATGTTTGCTAGTCTATGGTCGGTCTAGTATTGTCAAATGTCATGTCTTAAGGTGTCTTACTAATGTAATGTCTTGATGTGATATTTATTATTTAAATACATCAGTCATAATGTCTGTCTTAAATATTATTTTAAACCATTCTACCAGCATCTAAAACATTAAGCAACTGCGGGCGCCGTCAGGAAGTGAATGAGTAACCGCTAGTAACAGAATCTGATTGAAATTAACGTGCAAATTCTCGAGTATAAGGTTAAGGTTACATGCCTCTCAGTATTTGGAGATTTGCAGGAATTACATTAAATATTTCTCTCATTTCCGTTCTTTAACCAATTAATGGACGTACGGCAAGTATCTATACTTACATCGTGAACATCTCGCTGTTGTGTCATTTCTTATGCCTACTGCGTAGATTGGAACAACCTACCAGAATAGATGTCCAGCAAGTTCCCACCTACTTCAGATTTGAGAGTCATTAAGAAGAGATTGAAGACTTTATTAACCTTTCTATTGTTACTGATATTAAAATGTTTAAATATAAAAAGCACATAAATTTACATAAGCAAATAACAGTAAGTTCCCCCTATAGAAACCTGTCGCAACCATTGTAATAATGAATTCAAAAACCATCTGCTACTACGAAATATCTTTTAATTAAAAACACCACTTTCTTACGTCTAATTCAAAACGCATTTTCTTCATTGCCGCCCTCGTTTTGTTACGCCGTATTTCCATGTTTCCCCTCACGCGGCGTCATAAGTTGTTATACAAATTGTTCGTAGGTACGTTTATAGAGAAGTAGATTCTATTTTTTACCTTATTTTTTTGTGCGTATGCTTGTATATCCCTTTCTATGGCACTTTAATTTTAATTAATTTAATTTGATTTAATTTAAATTAATTTGATCTGTTTTTGTTTTTAATATAAAAAAATAGCTAAAAAGCAAATGGCGAATTTATTGATGCTAAGTACCTACTCAGTAGGACGTTGGTCTCAGAAAATAATCTTTAAGTCGTTACTCACCACGGAATCCGAGAATTAGATTGTACTATAGAATCCCTATTGCGGGAACTCTACTTATTTTCTAACCAATGGCATTTCTCAGATTCTACGCGTTCTGTTTCATAATAGGGTTTATACTATTTCTAGCAAAAGTTCATAATGTGACCACGATATTAACGGCGTGAATTTTATAGTTATAAATCACAGACCCATAAAAAAATAGACCGAAGAATAGACCGGTTGTATACAATTGCGAATAAATAAGTGAGGAACAAAAATCTATTTCTCTTGCCTATACGGCTAGCTTAATATATTAAACGGGCTTTATATTTACTTTCGTCACTTTTCGTCTGGCTCCGTCTATTCTTTTTTATACATCTATGCTATAAATCTAGATGTAGCAGTAGATTTTAATAATCAGCTAGCTACAAAATGCTTCCCTATAAACGCACTTATAAAACACTTATAGTAGTTTTTACTAAGCGACCTTTTCAGAAGCCTGACATCATGTAGGTACTCGCTAAGTACGACATGTAATTTTACATTCTTTCCTTGAATATAAAGACCGGTGAATAACTTGCATTTGCTACGTAAAAATCATTCCGCGTGCATGTAAACTCGCTCTATTGTTACTATAAACTTAGGTGAAGTATTTTTACATTCTGTTTACGTGAATGGCTCAAGTTTGAGTCCTTTTTAAGGATAATGAAGGCAAGTATGAGTTTGAGAATTGGTATAGTTACAGACTATTTGGAGAAGAAGTGCAGAAAACTAAGTTTTTTGATTAAAATACGAATGGTTGTGTTATATACCTAAATCTAAACTTAGGGAATCTAAATAAAACCCACTTTATCACACGACGTTTGATTGACGTCATAAACATTCTTCAGATGGAAGGCTACGTTGACAGAATTGAGAAGTCCATATTGTAATGTTTGTCATCATCGAGTATGGTCAAATTTGGACCACAGAACAGATCCTTTAGTATTACATAAATTACAGAGCAAAGTCTGTTTGTTCTTGTATTTATGCATAAATTAATTTTATTCCCTTTCAAATAATTTTTACCTACTTTGATTCACTCACATACGTAATATAGTGATTTAATATGAAAAATTACCTCGATTTACGTTCCGTTTTGTACGTTAATATTAAATCGTAGTATTTTTCAAAGAAACAGCTTTGCTTTTCCTGTGTCCTTTCATCTCTACGAGCGTTGAATACCTCATCATGTTGGTATATTTTTTCTTTTGATGTAATTTGTGGAATCCGTCATTATTCTTCTATCTTTGAGAGCTACATTTCGTCTTCTTTAATAAATAAGCCGCGACTATTTCTATAGTCTATCGCTGGATATTTTTATCAATTCATTTTATAATAAGAGCCGGCTTTTTTATGTTTAAGGAGCTTAAAAAGGCTGCTACTTTTTTTTGAAAATCTAAAATTTCCATCGAAACTTAGGCATACAATAAATGACTCATTTTATCATTTATTTTAAATCAGCATTGGACCTTTCAGCCAAGATTGAAATTTCATCCACATCAATAAGACGTCGATGTAGATAGGACACATAAAGGATCTTTAAAGTCCTATTCTCAATATCTGTTTTTCCTGGTACTTGAATATTAGGGAAAAAGCTATGGTGATCACTTACCATTAGTGACCTCAAGAGTAACGTGCCCCTCCAAGCTTACCCACTTGAGAGCTGTCCGCTACCTTGGAAGCTCATAGGTGTCAAAGGAGTATCCCACCCTTTTGGGGGACTCCTGACGGTAACAGTTACCTCATGTAAGGCAAACGATAGTATGCAGGAGCTCTTAGGAGCTTTAGGAGCCCCCACCCTTTTGGGGGACATGATGGTGACAACTAGCTCGTGTAAGGCAAATTACCGTGTCCCCCGCTCAATAGCAGGGCCCATCTTCAACAAGTAGATGATAGTCTTCTTCCTACCTTTCTGCCCGAGTAGAAAAGTAACCCTTGAAGCCCATAGACTCCTCATCACGGTCGATCAGAGAGTGAAGGTTATAGGAACACCCGGAGTCAATCAGCCATCTTTCCATGAAAAACGATACGATAAAATTACGTCAATGTAACGCTAAAGCAACGCATCATGTAGATGTATACCAAAATTCCTCCAAATAAAAATTTACCAAAAACACTTCCGCCAAGAATTTAACTGCAAACACAATAAAATAAGTTCCCCATTTTCCTGTGATTTTCTTATCTATACACTTTTTCATTACAAACTTTTATCTCCCATAGACCGAAATAACGTGGCCAGAAATTTCTTTAATAAAACAATAACCTTACTTCACCCGAACTCGGCGCATTAATATTCTTTTGCCCTCTAATATATTCAGTTTCCTTAATAAATTAACTCGGTAAATAAATAAAACTCACGAACTTAGTAATAAAGGCATAAAGGACCAAAGTTGAGCAATTTCACACTTCTGAAGCAATGCTACGCGGGTGTTATGTGAAGTAGTTCCAGTACGCTTTTCTATGAAGGCTTGGAAATTCACGACAAACTGTTTAACGTTGACAAAAAATATACTGTTCCAAACTAACATTTGCAGTTTTAAGTTGTTGTTAATGAGATTTCTGTCACGTTAAAATACTTTGCTTATTGTATTGGAAATAAAATTCACGCTCGAAAAATCACTCGAAATTATCATAATTATGAAAATATTAATTCATTATTAACCAATTTTACAGGTATATTTTTTATATCGTCATTGAAGTCTACTTTCCTACCTAATGTTCATTTTACAAACTTTTATAATAACATTTTTCATTCAAGTTTATCATAGCCCTTAAACCTTTTAGTAAATGTATGATCAAAATCCCGTTCATCTTTATTCTACCTCATCCTAACATACATCAAACAATAATTTACTTACCAATTCCACGTTACACAGGCAATATCTATGCAACAAACGGTAACAACCTCGATTACTATAAATAAAGGATCTGAACCCAATACACGGTTACCCATAATTCTCTTGAGCAAAGACGTAGGTATATAATCAGGTCCAATATGGAGAAAACCGCGAAGGGCGGCGTTTCAGAGGTATGGGTCGAACCGCAAAACCTTTGCTTCCCTTAAGGCTCAATACCTTTCATTTTCAGGCTTCAGGGTTGCGTGGCCAAATGAATAAAACGACGCCCTTTTCTAATTTACCTGTCCGGGTTTAATTCAATTCCAATTATGTAATTAATTATTTTGTAATGTGAGTAAATTGTAAGTTCACTCACATTTGTCTTTAAGATGTGGAGGAGATTACACGAGACTTAATGGAGAAAAGGATGAGTAAAACTCGTGACGAAACTATAATAAAATGGGTATTAAGTCATTTAATTATGGAACTGCTTGATTGATTAAAACACTCGTTCAAATGTGTCGCTAATGACTTAAATATATAGCAGTTTCCCCTTGCGAGCACTACGTAAACTTAAATAATTGTTTTAATCTTTTGATTTAATTAATCAAAATCTTCAACAAAATTATCCCTCGCTTCTCTATTGAGTACACAAACTTTTTACCGACTACCCACTTCAAGGTGAGAGAGGTTAGCTCAATTAATTAGAACGTAATGGATTTGTTTGTAGCTTCAAAGAAGGAGAGCTCTCTTTTTATATAGAAATTAGAACATTTTGAAGGTGATAAAATTAGGAACTTTTACGAACAAAGTTTTCTCGAAGGTCCTTTGTTAAGAATTTGCTTAAAAATAGAGGCTATGGGTGTGTTTTTCGTTGAGTTTAATATTAAAACCAGACTGGAGTCATTCTGTTTCTGTTAGTTAATAATAATGTTTCACTATAATTTCTTAAGAGGACGAGTTACATTGAAGTCCAAGATTCTTTTATTTCACTTTTATTGCCGACTTCAAGCGCTTATAGCTTAGTGAGTGCACCGATCCTAAATGATTGACAAAGTTGAGCAACTGCGGGCGCGGTCGCGAAAAGGATGTGTGATCGATAGTGGCAAAATTTCTCGGGCAGTGGTTGTTATCATTAAATGGCAATCGAAAAGCCACGTCGGTAGCCTTTGCCACCAAAATTTCACAATGGACGCAAAGATGGTGCTTAGAAGTAGAGCGCGATAACAAAATGAGCATGCATATAAAAAGATTCATACGTTTATATTCACAGACCCATAAAAAGAGTAGACGGAGCCATAGCAATTGTATACGACCGCTCTGTCTATTCTTTTTTATTGGTCTGTGTTTATACTCTTACTTTCGTATTTTTTTTTCGTCGTTAACAGGCAAATAAGCAGATTGGTCACCTGATTCTAAGTAATCATTGCATTGACGCATTCTAAGTGCTACTGTAAAGATCCCGTTTTTTCTTTTGAGATATAGAAAAACCGGAAAACCGTAGAAAAAGATCGGAAATTCACAAACTCGATAACTTTATAATTCGGTTCCAGTCCTGAACTCTTACGAGTATTTCTTATTAAGACTCTTTGAATAAAGTCTTAATCAGAATTATTCAGAATCGGTCGTATCGTTTTACGACTTTAACCCCACTTTATTTAGTTTTGTATAAAAGTTGGAATATAGTTTTTATTCATTTTTATTCTGCACTGATTCCGTATACGTTTATCGGAGATAGGGTTGCCGCATGATATCTTTTTAATTTAAGTTAAATCTAGGTAGGTAATAATGTTTGTCTCAAAACCGCCCCAATCTCAGGAATTGTAAGTCTCTTGTAATTTTTTTCATACTTTTCAGTAGACATTTTAAGTTATTTTTTTTTTAATTTATTATTTAAAGGCACTTAAAAAGTAGCTGATAATGTTACAAGCATGGTTGGCGTGAAAATATAAAAACAACTTATTGCGTCATTTTTTCTTTAAAGTACGAAGGAGACAACAAATAACCACCGTATGACGAAAAAGACATTACTATAGAATTCCTTACTTAGTTCATAATATAACTAAAGCATAAAATATCATTAGGTTAAACATAATTCTTCAAAACATTACGCAAAGACTAAAGATTTCTTTTTGGAACTCAGTTAAATTGTGCAAATAATTGCAGTGGATATTAATTTTCCTTTGTAACCTTTTGTTTTGTTTTTCAGGTCAGCTGCATTCTTCTGCCTTCAAAGGTAAGGGTCTTTTAAAAGAAGCATATAAATGCAATAGCCTCTACTCAAAGCTCAAGTCCTCTCGGTAATTATGTGATGCATTTTATTTAAAAACTAAGGCTTCATCGCGCGCCGCTGTAAAAGAGGTTAAAGGTTTAATGTTGTTTAAAATGTTCGTAAATTTTACCGGCGCTCACTTTATACTGCGAAAGGTTATTAAAAAAAGTAGGATATGCTTGTGGGCACTTTCGTCCACATTCTTAATATAAATATGTAGTTTATTTATCTAAAAAGACGTTCACAAAATTACATGTAGCGGAAATTTAAAGCAAACTTTTAAGTCTAATGACATGAAATTGGTTATTGAATACAAATGAGCACAGATAACTCTATAACGAAATGCATAGACATAGAAAACTGGTTAAACTTTATATTTTTTACATAATTATAATAAACATTAATCTAATTTTAGGAGTAATTAAAAAAAATGGGTTAACTATCAATGGTAAATTGAAAGAGTGAAAAAGATTATAAAAACCTTAAAGGAAGGCTATTGGATTCGTTAGCGGCCCCTATAGAGAGGTCTCTCTCTCATTGAAGAGGCCTCAAGTGTACTCCATAATTCTTCAGTTTAGACTAGTGGCCAATCCAACTACCGGAAGTTTTTGATAGCAGTCGTTAAGCCTTAACGACTGCTGTGATGCGACTGACGTATTAACGAGTTTCCGGAGTAAGTAAGTGGTAATCAAAGTTTTTTGGTTGGATCGTTACATCTAAGTCTTAAGATTATGAGTCTTTTTACATTACTGCGCCGGAAGAACTGGTCTTTCTAGTTTATATACGAATATGTTTATTTCTTTGGTACTTACGTTTTATAGTCCAAATGAAGTTTGAAAAAATAACCCTTGGAAATTATATGCAGCTTCTTGTTAAAGTTATGGCGTAACTTTATAGATGTATAAAGTATTTGTAATAGTACATATTTTTATAAATAAATATACAAATCATGAATAATCCGTATAGCGCTGTAGTTATTTCTGGTCTGGACCGTCATTCAATGGGTCCGGTTCGATTCCCAGGAAGGCGAAATGCGTGTTGTTCGTTGCTACTCGTATAAACACACCCACATCTCACGACAGGAAATCTCAGTACGATAATTATAAATTATGTGTATTTAGCACTAAGAAAAAATTTGTAAACGCAGTACAGCTTACAGCAAATATAGAAACCCACATCCCATGACAGGTAATCTCCGTACGATGATTATCAATTATGTATATAAGCACTAAGAAAAAAACAGTAAATGCAGTACAGCTTACAGCAAATAAAGAAACCAGACATAAAATGTACAACAGTTACTGAAACAAGGTCAGAAGAGTTATCACTCTGATATGGCAAGAGATTGCCCAAAAGAGCCAACGCTCATGTGTGGCCGGGCTCACCGCAAGCCATTAGGCCAGCCCACTCATAATTTGAGCGTGTCAGTCAGGAAGCGCCATGATGGATAACTCATTAAGCTTTAGCAAGGTATTATTAATGCTATAAAAATATATACTTAATAATATATTCAATTCGAATTATTATTATTATTTCGATTAATTCGACAACCCGTATGGTGCAATGATTATTACGTACGTTACCTGGATCGCTGTTCA
>LGAG01000525.1:109858-138256 GCA_001278395.1 Lerema accius
CGTGCGATCGACGAATTTAAGCAACTACGAGCGCGGTAGGGAAGTGGATGGGTGACCGCTAGTGGCAATTTTGACAGTTACCGTGCTACGTAGGGCACTTTGAACTGTCAGTCCCGGTTAATTAGATGATAAGTGGTTTTAACATTTAGATGTCAATAATTTCCGGCTACAAGCTTCATCGAAAACAAACTCAAAAAGGTACGTATGAACCTGAATCCCTTATAAAATGCCAATACGACTATTAAAATTGCCTGGGGCCCTGCTAAATTAACTTCTGACGTTTTAGCGTTAACTAATAGCATCGTATGTAGATGGTGCCTACAGAGATTGCTCAAAAGGTCATATGACCCCAACGTCCCCATCTCATACGCGGAATGCCACAATGTCATTAGGGCGAGGACCCGCCGCTTATAATTAGGGTACGTTGGGGGAATTCGAAAACGGTTTACTCATTAACCCTGCAAAGATCTCTTGATGTTTACAGTTTCTAAAATGTATTTATTATTTAAAATGTACAGTACGGATAGTTCTAAAATTTTCCTAAGTATTACTAATATTTCCAAGTTTGACTTGAAAAAAAAAATTAATCCAATGTATCACATGTTGAAATTCGTTAAATTATTTTGGCTATGGAGTGTGAAAGAAATAGACAAACATATCCACTCAGACAGACATACATATACACACTACACAAACATAAGTAACATAGATATATATTTACATACATAAATACGTAGATACAGACCTTCCTAGCACAGTAGGATAAAAAATCTGAAATTCCTTAGTAAGTTTAACATCTCAATTTAACGACTTAAGTGTCCAATTTCGCTTAGCTTGCTGTTAACTACTTCAGGGTTTTTATTTAATATCATTAGGAATGACCCGGGAGCTTCCTCAATTAAAATAATTACTGAGATGGCTGTTACAGGCGGCCTGAACTATTTATACAGCTATAATTGTACGGGTCTTATGAAAACGAGCCATTTTCCTAATACGTGTCGATGGCTTACTGGGCCAAAAATTAGATTTTCGCTCTTTGTTTTGAATTTAATTGTATTCAGGGATTTTGGTAGATTTGATTTTGGAGATTCATTGTGTGTGCTTTCTAATATTTGAAATGCCAGTGTGATCGATTTTGATGGATTTTAGCATACATTGACTCCCTGTCATTATGACATATGTCAGTGTAATTGTCATCTGTCTATTAATGATGCCTTCTGACTTGATTTTTTTGTGACATGTCCGTTCAAACGAGTTATTTTAAAAACCACATATTAGACGTGAAATACGTTAGATTCTTTACCGTGTAAACGTTTACTAAACCAAATTAGACTCTCATGTGCGAGCATAAATTTTAAAAAGAGGGTTCCTTAAGCCTCCACGTATTATTAAATAGATCCCATTTTGACATAATCAATTTCTAGATGCTTCGAATTAAATCCCACCACGTACGCTATAAGCATTTATCGTACCTCGAATAAGAATAAATAATCTCGTCAATCTCAATTCTGCCGTCTAATAGATCACTTAATGCGGTGCTCTAAAAATCCCTGCTTTATTATTCAAGACGTAAATACAATCGATCGGTGCCATCCGCTTTGCGTCGCGACATTCTATTAACCGTGTCCTCCGACACATTTGCCTCTCGCGACGGGGAAATTGGTTTCCAGGCTTATCTGTAGAGAAAAACCTATTTTGTACTCTCGGTTCAAAGCTGCTGGTAATAAAATGTGACGTTTCGGCAACAGAACCTCACGGCTTTGAGTTACCGCTTACATCCAATTTGAGGAGCCAACGAGATTTACTTCTTTTTCGGAATTCAATATGCCTGATGTAAAGTGAAATAAAATTAATCCTTTGGAAGATGCTAATTTGTTTTTGCAGGTAAAAGGTTTGCGGAATTAGAAATTTTCAGTCGTTATTTATCACATACATAACATAATATAGGTAATATATGTTAACTTCTCCACATAAAGATTTTAGTATGAAATAAAACTTTCTACTAGAGTAGTATGTCTCTTTCGAACTCTGTCTTTGTTAAGTATTTAAGAAAGTCGTAAGATAAAATAGGTTACGTCTTATCTTCCAAGCTTGAATTAATGGATTAAGAATACATAGCATAATTTATACTAAAGAAATTAGGAAATAGTATCTTACAATTAAATTTAACTAATTTAAAGGGTACTTACCGCTGTTATAGGTAGGTACAACTAGGTTTTGAGTCAGCCACCAAAAGACTCGTAGTGTTCCGGCTGCGGACTTGAGTGCCAGAGTACACTATACAAGAGGCACCATCTTAATCCTCAGTAGCAACGCATCTTATTATGAATTTCGAATGGGACACATACTAATCATTACTAACTGGACTACTAACATTTACTAACAGGACCTCATAACCAACTAACAGTCTCCCCTTAGTCCCTTTGTTACGATGTCCATGGGCGGCAGGTTGGTAGCACTGTCAGCTCGTTTGCCATTTTAAAACCATAAAAAAACTATGCCTTACTACACGCAACTATGGTTGAGTGGAGTTGAACTTAAATAAGGCACTGTAACAATTTCTGATAGGTAACTTTAACTAACTATACCCGTAAACTAACTAAATAATTGTCTTATTACACAAACAATACAAACAATAAGCTAACGCAAGTATTTATGTACACACGTGATACAGACAGCTAACGTGTAATAAAGGCGACCTTTTTATAATCGGAGTGTAAATGTCCACAGCCAACCTTATTCATCCGGTAATGTGGCGTTTTTCTCAATAACCTATTAGGCGGCGCAGCACATGATTACGGAATTTTGGTGAGTTTCCTTTTATTTTTTTATTAAAGTATATTCTATTTATTATGAAAGAGAATTACGTTATTGATAAAGAAATCGTAAAAAAGATGCATTCATTTTACTAAAATTATAAGTGAATTTTTTTTTGCGAACCAATTGAAACAAAATCTTTTGTTGAAAGCAAATCTTTATAAATGAAATTGGTTTTGAGCTTAGCATTAAAACACAAAAAAGGAGACAAACAGACTAGAATGCCAAAAAAAATCTGTCTATTGTCTCAAAAATATTCAATTACTAACAGTTGAATTATGATTATTAATAAGAATATAGACCATTCGGATGTAATTGCATCCAGAAACCAGTTATTCTAAAATAACATTAAAAAGTACTTTACAAAATCATTTAATTTAACTTAGCCAGAGGGAACAAGTTGCCTTTTCATTATCCCTGTTGATTTGAGAGTCGAGAGCTAGACTGTTGACTGAAAGCCTAGGGGATCTTAGTGGATAAAATGTTTGTTCTCAAAGACATTTCAACGAGCAATTTTATTTGACAGCATATAATTGTTTTGCTTAGAAGAAATTTAGGAGTTGCCACAATTTGAACTACAATACAATGTAAAAAAACCCTTTTTAGAAATACCAAAATCTAATATACAAACATCTCATACACGAATAGAAGATAAACAAAATTGTCTTAACCATAAAAGCGATCTCTTCTAGACAACTTTCAGGTACAGAAGGATGTAAATAAGACTGGAGGTAGACAAAGAACGAAAGTCAATAAATATTGTTTTTAATTAATTCATGGTGTGGAGTTCAGAAAATTTTATATAACAGGAACTTTAATACTTGGCTTTGATACTAACATTCTCTTAATTTGATGAATTTTTTACTCTAACTTAATGTTTAGTACAATAAATTAGATCCAAGTAATCCTTTAACATTTAGTACAGTAGTAACATTAGTAGTACATCTCAATTTTTTTTGTGATTCTCGTACGCTCAATCTTTTCTCTTTGTTAAAATTTATTCCTGGTCGCTTTTTGAATAATACAACTACCGTACCTTACTTATTCATGCTAATTTTGTGTTGGCTGCCAGCTTGCTTTGTATAACGTTTTTAATCAGTGGCTAATTGGCTTTTCAGCATAAGTCTTGCAAAATAAATTGAATCATATTTTCTTCTTCGGCCTTATTTTTTACTCAAAGAATAAATTAATCTGCCTGTTGTAAACGCATCTGTGATAATGCGGCGAAAACGAATAATGTCGCAATATTTGACGATCCGAATTTATTGTCACCTTGATATTTGCAAAGGAAAATAATTTTCAAACACCTTATACTTATTAAAAAATAAGATAGTAAGTTGATATAAATATGCGAAAAGTATACACAGAAAATTTATTAAAATGGCAAAAGTTTGTTAGAGTGAGTAGATTTATTTTATAACAGTAAAAAGTACTTTTCACATCTGACATGTCCACAACCTAGTTACTTTCTAATATTTCATAATAATCTGACTTTACTTTCTTATAACTTTATTTTACACGTCGCGGCGTTGCTCCAATTACCCTTATTATGTAAATAACTCAGCCAGGACGCCACAAGGGTACTTTTACGATGAAATTTTGAAGAGATGAAATACTTTAGGGTGTTACAAGGATCCTTCGCGAATGACTATTAAACCTGTATCTTGATACTGACATATATTTCCTACATTTATATTATCCTGGTAGAATTTAATAGGTACCTAGTTCCGAAATTCTGAAACAAAATTTCTCTACAAAGTCCTTTAGACAAAGATAGTGACGTAACAATAGGGTTGCAAGACGGTAGAATTCCACGGGCCCTCACCCGGAAAGGGCCCCAAGTCTTGGGAGAGGCCCCTACACAAGGAAACTGTGTCATGGGCATGGCTGTGGTGGATGTGAATACGTTTACTCGTATGTTACATTCACAAGTATTTTTTTAGGCTAAATATTTTTACTGATGTATTTACTCGTAAATGGTAAAATACCTCAAAATGGCAGCGCTTCCCACTCAACCCCACGATATTTTTCACAGCTTTCACTTATTGTAATTAATTCTTTAATACTTAAGCTATCCATTGGTATGATTTAATTTTGTAAGCAGGTCATAGATTTGATACTACAACGTCAAACTGTATTCCCTGATTTTGTTATCATTAGATTTTTAGGATTACATGGTAGCAAATCTAAAGACGTATCTACGTCAAAATAAAATGGTTCTTCCACCCTTTCTTATCTCGTAATGACTTAAATGTAAAAGAGAGTGTATAACAAACCTTAAACTTCCTAGGAGACTCCAAGAACCTCATCTGCATACCGATAGAACGTTCCACGACAAATCGTATGCAATTTGTAATACGAACTAGATCCTCTCTTGTTGTTCCGTGCGATGACTAAGGCTGACTGAGATTCATTCCTCTCGTTTATATTGAAATAGTACTGTAATCTACTGATAACTAGCTTTTAGTACCCCTAGAAGTGGAATTAAATTAAACAGGATGCTTGCAATACGGCAGAGTACAATAGAATTGAGTGTAACGGAATGAAATGAACTGGTTGTGAATTTCGTTACAATGAATATAACTTCACTGAATATAACTTTTTCTATGACAACATTCGAATACTACTTTAAATAATCTCTTTGTGAATCATTAGGGAATGTTAAGCCATCGATCCTGGTTTTTATCATTAGATGACAATTTTTAAGCCATTTCAAAGACCTTCGGGAGGCATAAAAATTGGATTGGCCTCAAAATTGGATAAAGACTTGGGTTGGCCTTTACTCCTCCACAAATCCAAACAGAAGCAACGTAGTGAAGTATGCTCGAGGTCTCCTCATTTAAGAGGAAAGATTCGTCAATAATTGGAGATTCATTTTCCTTGATCCACACAGTGCAAAACGTTAATAGCTATTGGCCAATTCACGTGTCGAAATTTTTAGTTTGAGACATCCAACATACCTTATCGACTACCATTATAACAAACAATGTGAACTTATTATACTTCCTCTTTCTAAAATACAAAAGCGTTAAAAAATAAACTAAATTATGTACATACCTGGATGGAATATAAAATAAGGCTAAAGAATGAGGGATCATTTTCTTATTAATATCAATCTTGGGAGTAAACCTTGTGATCGAGGCCTTAATAATCTTTCATGAAGTATCCTTGAGGCGCGTACAAAAATATTACTTTACCTTAGCTCGGCCCAATATTCCTGTTCTGCCTTACTTATACAGATAAGACGAGTTCTTATTTTAAACATAATTTATAATTTTTCATTACTAACCGTCGCGTTGTCTGGCGAAGTGATTTAATATGAAATAATAATTAATATTATTAAAATTGAAAAACGTTTTTATTTAAGTGTCCAAAAATCATTAAATTACTAATCCTAATCGACAAATAGGTACGATATTGGAGTTTTCTTAGGGATGAAACTTACTTAAAATGTCGTGAAACCAGTAGTGACAAATAGAAAAGTTCCAAAGATTATATTCTTTTCGAATGCAATATTTTCAAACTATAAAAATTTAAGCTTAAAACAAACATAACTGTAAATAAAATGCGTTAGTTAAAAATCAAGACGCAAAGTTTTATCCATTAAAGTCCCTTTCGGCTTTTACTAGCATTGTAAAGCCAGCTAGTCTTATAAATCAAGGAACATAATGGAAAATACAAGTTTTAATACGCTTTAAGACCATAACATTACGGCCGGAGGTAGAATGACACGTTCAGAGTTCAGAAAGTATCCTCAAAGAGGAAGCTCGAAGACAACAAAAGAAAGAACTTCGCTCAAGTTTATTTTTCCGTGATTCCTGTTGTGAGGTAAATCAAAGTTTAAGGTTTTAGAGTTTTCACTCGACTATGGCGGTTAATGATTTTAACCAGTATGTTAGACTTAAACTACTTAACATAATTTTAATATGTGAGGTATCGTTGTAAGCTTATTTTTTGTATGCTAGCTATAACTTATGTAAAGTCACATTAAATTGAATGTGGCGTCTTGTAAATGGTATAAAGTCATGAATTAAGTAGTAGTCCAGTATTCGGAGTAAAATTTTTGAAGTTGTACTACGGTAGTAAAAATATGTAACAATTTTAACGGAAATGCTAAGATTTTCTTATTTTGTGTCAAACATGGATATTTCATGGAAATTTTTATCGCACCCCTACTTTTATTTTTTAAAGGTAAGTCTGACGGAACTTGATAAATGATAAATACATACTCATAGCATGGAGCTATGAATAAGCCCAGTCCTATGCGAGCAATGGGCACCAAAAAGGGGGGGGATTCCAAATACTTTAACGACGAACTGGCAAATTAACCATAATGACATAATATTAGTTGATACATACATTTTTGTTTTAGAAATATCTAAAACCTTAATGATTTTGATTTCGTATCAATCAACACGACGTGTTTCCATAGCGTGGGTTTTAAAATAAACAAACCCACATTGAGGCCGTGAATTTGAAACCTAAACATCGTTTATTTTGCTTTCAAAACGTTACTATTACTGTTGATTATTCACAAATAGTATCTCAGTTATATGGCCTACGACTAATTTAATCATTCATTATACGCTTCGTATTTACTTATTATAATTGTGAGGTTCAAATTTCGCAGTCACCGGTTCTAACCGTTAGCAATTCACATCGAAATACAAAACATTATATTATTCGACTCTATGAACAATTTCCCTGAAATATTAATTAATGCGAATTATAATAATATAACTTATTCACGGACTTATTAGTGACTATCGTTAAATTTAATGGTTAATTATTTCTAACTACAGTAATTACTAGAAACATTAATTTACATTACAACAAGGCCTAGAAAACTGCAATTGAATACTACGTGAAACTTTATAGAAGGTGCTGCCATCTATAACTACATCGCTTAGCCCAGTAGGTACATGCTGAGCTATATTTTCATAAGTGTAGTTTCAGACTAGCGTATTTTTCTGTAAATATACGGTCGTCTCAGCATAGGCACTTACACACGCCCTATAATATGCACTTCAAAAATCCGGACGCACGTAAACTGGCATATTTCGATGTGTTCGCTCGAACCTGTAGTGGAGTCGTGACATTACCAACATAGATTGACGTAGAAACATTGCTACATTGCTATTTGCGGTACTTATACGAACTTAGAAGCGCATAAACGCTCGTACGAGTTGCGCGCACGCCAAAAGGCGCGCCTGTACGAGCTTACATGCGCTTCCAAAGACGAGTTTATACGCGTAAAAAACGCTAATCTGAAACTGCCCTAAGTTACGATATTTTTTTTTTGAGTACAGTAAGGTTAATTCTAATCTGATAAGCAACTAATATATTAGTTAATATTAAATTAAACCAAAATAATAGCAGCTGTAATGCCAGAAAAGGTCACAACACATTACAACAAATGTTTACTGGTTGCGTTGATGATAACGACCAAGTGACCGCAGTCCAATTAGATGTTCTGACCAAATATAAGCTAAGGCACTAAGCTGTACGATGCACCATATGCTGCTAAATACCTAAATAACGATTAACTTATTTATATAACAGATAACTCCTGCTCTGTAATCGAAAAACCATAGCTCATTATGGCAAAAGTAGTCCATAATTTGATACCTTCACATTTAAATAGACGTATGAGTATATGCCAAACCTATGAAAATAATTTATTAAGGGCACCCTGTTTTCCTAACATTATGATCAGAGTTAGTATTTGACGGCATTCTACGGCAAAAAAGGAAATTGCAAAAATGAAATCATGATTCTCTAAAGAAAACCTCGCTGGATGGAAGATCGCACAAGAATGTACAAATTTGAATATATTTTTGGATTACAAGGTCATTTAAATGTTACCTTATTCTATAGATAGGTAGCTAAATTCGGTGAGGTTAAACGCTTTAACCGTGGTACGTGCAAATTGCGAATGAGCTTCGTATTTAGAGATGAGCTCTTTTTAGAAGATACAGTATTATCAGGAAACCACCACGCCGCTTTTCACTTCTGACACCAGTACAAAACTGCCAGAATAGAAAAACGGAGTAGTTAACATAATCTTGAATATAAAATTCTAGCATACCTTTCTTAAGTACGTTATAGTTTTGTATGATTGTAAATACTAACTGCTGGAAAAAAAAATCGTAACAAAAAAAAAGGAGAACTAAAAAGAAAAAAATTTTTTTTATTATTATTTAGTTAAACCCAAATTATTAAATACGTATTTTATAATTTCACAGTCGCTCTTTTGTTACTTAAAATTTTGTTTCTTTTGCTTTCAAACAAAAAAAGAATTATCAAAATCGGTCCACACAGTAAAAAGTTTTGAGGTAATAAAAAAAAGGTCGAATTGAAAACCTCCTCCTTTTATTTGAAGTCAGTTAAAAATGAAATGTTTACCGAAAACGTGAACTTTGACATACAATTTTAATAAATTTCCGCCAATTTTTCATCTCGTAACGGACAAAGCTAGTGCTAAAGTTCTGATCGAATAAATAAACCTTAAAAAGGTGGTATAAAATGTTAATTTAAAACAAACATAGTTATAAACATTTTCTTGAGCATTTTCGTTTAGATACGATTATGGTTATGACATGGTATTTGAGTTTCACGATTCTTGCTACGTACAAACGTGACTGTACTGCAGCTACCGTAAGTATGGAGAAAATTTAATGCCGTTTTGGGGCATTGTCGTATACCCAAAAGGCATAAGATAGGCTACGAATGGAAAGATAAAGAAACCTACTAAAGGACCCGTTCTATGGTCAAAATACGACCAAAACTCATTGTGGTGGTGTAAAAATTGTTTGCTGGTTCAATCGATTTCATCCCATTTAGAGCGAACTGTAAAATCGAAGTAACGCTATACTTAGACAAAGGCATTAATAATTCATTCGGTAAATGTAGAAAAATAGTAAAAGCAAACTATTCTATTTATCGCTAGACAAAAATCATAAAAATAATATAACCATTATTTCTTAATAATCGTACGTACTACAAAGTTCGGTTCAATATTAATCTACTAAAAGGTTTCATTATAGTAGGAGCACGGTTGTAATTACGTACAAGCGTACCGTATCAGTAATGTAAGATATTTAGTGAACAGCATACAAGTTATCTAGTTCATCTTAGCATATTAGTAAACTATCTTCGTTATCCTACTTTATTAGACTTCTAACTTAGCATACACATGCACATTGCATATTCCTAGTAAAGCCCAAAGATTAATATTAGTAAGAAGTTCCTAACTGAGTTAGGTACCTAATTGTTTCAATATTACAGCAAAGAATTGCTAAGATGTTTTTTTACCCAATTGCGCTAGGAGCGTAATGTTTATCTAGCGTATGTACGAGTATGTATGTTCATTTATTTGGCATGTTTTACAACCTAAACGACTTGATAAATTACATTATATGAGGTGTCATAGGATTCGACTTCGTTGTGGAACTGACATAATTTATCTCTATTTATTTGTTTTAGGTTTCCAATTTTCAATATTACTTTTACTTGATTTTAATTAAGTTATTACTTTTTTCAATTAAAGTGTAAAAGTCCATTAAAAATTTTGGTCACCAATACTTTGTTCTTTATAGTCTGCTTAGCAAACGACTTGTGTTTTACGATTGAAATATCTCTGTCTACTATACCATATCATATTTTTATTTTAATCCTCTTGAAACTTACATAATCAAATATCAAAGCTGTAATTGTTAAAACTACGCTTTGACATGAGGTTTTTTAAATTCCACGTTTAATTTTAGTTCCACTCTCCACCTGTTTAATTAGACGAACCCTCTTTCGCTGATTATTCGCGATGGAGGAGACGAAATAATCTTGAATAGAATTCAGTATATATTTAACTAGAAGCCCGAGCAGACGTTTGTCTGAACATGATTTATTTCTTTTAGTTAATTTGATTCTGTAATTTATGACATCATGTATTAATGGCCTTAATTTTTCATGTAACTTTAGTAAATGATTATCATATTCATCAGTTTTTACTATGATAGCTTTTCTAATAGTTTACCTTGAAGTATCTTGATAATAGCATCACCTACTCTATCTAATGGTGGTCCTAAGCCATACTATACTCTGTCCCTTTTGAATCCCACATAATACGTATTTGAATTCGTTCGGCTGTTTAGGAGAACTTCGGTGACAGTTTTTATATACCTTATAGAAGATTAAATAAAACATAACTGTAAAGATATTAAATAAGATTAAAAGAAAAATAAATAACCGACAATCTTTGAAACCGCAAGTTTCTCACCACTGCAGCACTGTATAGAAGGATTAAAATCATGAGATTAGAATTGTAAGTACTCAGTTTTATCGAGAACTGAGAAGTGGAATAAAAATACACTTTCAAAACTACCTCTCACAACTTGCCGCAATACTAGAGTTTGTAGTTCAGGACACCGGTCCGAATGGATGAACGATGAGAAAAATCCTTTCCGCTCGAGATACGTTGTTTTCCGTCAATTTCCATTCGTTCCGACTTCCGCTCATTTTATAGAATTTGTGCCTTCCGTATTTCCATTAGAGGATTTTAAATGTCTCGTTCATATTCTTTTAGCGAGTTCTAAATTTGAGTGGGGACTATGATTATTTCGCGGATTTTGTCCTGTTTTCAGGGCCGTTACATTTTTCATTTCTTCTTTAGAGATGGTTTTAGTACTATATTGTTTTCTTCATTTGTAATGATTTAGTTATGAATAAGAAATTATTTTTTGTCTGTTTAGTTACTTAAAAGCCTGTCTTTGTTGTAAGCCTAAGTTCCAAATGAAAAGTAGGAATTAATATAATTATTTTAGTGATGTATTGTAATTTAAGGTAATTCCTAATTCATTGCACATAATAATGCGAATTTAATTACTATACAACTGATAATTTATTTCGTTAAGGTTGCATTAAATTTAGCTTCATTCATGTTCTAAATCTTATCACCTACGATTTTATTTACGCAAGGACGAATATAAAACGGCGAATAAACCTGCTAAAAGAACTAATATAAAAAGACTGAGTTTGGTATAGCTGACACTTTAAAACTATGTGCAACATTAATTAAAGATCACCTATTCTGTTCAGAGCAACGAACACTTCTGGAGAAATTCCATTTATATGCACCAAATCACCTAATCTAGCTTGCTTGTGTGCTAGTTAGATAATATGAGAAACACGTTCATTACGAAGGAGATCCGATGTTCTCGGAATTGGGTTACATGCCATATAGGTACCTACATTAATTCCTAATCTTAGAATAGTTTGAGGCTTCTTACTGGTTTGGGGTCTTTCAATTATAATGGTGTTTGAGTCTGTTTTACGCGTAGTAGAGATTCATTTGGATAATTCCTGGACTCTTTTTGTGGTCCTGGAAATAAGTTATAATTAAAGTAACTATAGAACGCTCTATGCTCGAAAATCGACCAAAATTAATTACGTCGAACAATAGATTAAAGAGTTCTTCTATAACCTGACTGGAAGATTTTAAAATAAATATTGTCGTTGTAAAAGTTTTGCTTAAAATTACAAAATGTTTTTGTAATTATATTTGTACTACACATAAAAAAAAACTTTTCTGCAATTCTTAGCCACGGAAAGTTTAGCTATATCAAATCCTGCATTATTCTAAAAGAGTACCGAAAATTGAATCCTTCATGTACTCGTAGTAACATCGTTCTAATGGATAGACATTTAGCAGTAGTTAGTATTCGGCTTGAACCTGTGTCGCAGAACATTAAGATTGGGCTTTATTCGTCATAATGATCGTACGATCGTTGTCGGAAACATAGTAGTATGGGTTCACGTTTCTGTATGCCTCTTTAGGAAGGGAAGAGAGAGAGGCTATGAACTGCAAAGTCAAATTAACGCCATTTAGTCGAGGAATATTATCACCATCATCATCATCATCATCAAAACCTATGACTGTCCCACAGCTGGGCTTGGGACTCCTCTCACAGTGTGAGGGATACAGGCCATAGTCAACTACACTGGCCAAGTGCGGATTCACACACCTTTGAGAACTTAGAGGAGAACTCCCAGGTGTGCAGGTTTCCTTAAGATATTTTCTTTCACCGTAGCAAGTGATAAATTAGAATCTAATTCTTAGTCGGAGACTATAATTTCTTAAAAATATATATTTGTTCATAGTTTGATATGGAGGGGAAGTACGAGAAATTAATCTCGTTAGTTAAAGTAAATAAAATGGTGGTTTTATTACAAATGTTGTTATCTTTATCTTTGTAAAGGTTTTGGCGTGTTATAAAAGTTTTAAAGCTAAATTGCAATATAGTATTCCACAATAAATTCTTCATACATATTCAAATTTTAGCTTGCATTGGTTGCATAAAGAATGGTTTTGATGCGTATATTTTTATTTTATTGGAACTAGCAAATTGGAACAAAGGGCGACTGTTTATTCACTCGGATCGTTCTTTTTACTGTAACTAGGTAATACAATATTAATAACTTATAGATGAAACTGAATTTAAAGGGAAAGTGAATATTTAGATGTTAAGTTTGTTATGCGCTAAACAGTGTAAGGATTATTGAAACTTAGCAAAAAGATAAACTGTATTCAGAAAAGAACACAGCATTATCTTATAAATATTGTACGATTGTATAATTTGTGGTTTCATTTTTTCAACTAAATCAATCATTATTGGTTGAACAAATTTGAAATCGGCATGCAGACAAATAATTTATAACCAATCCTATAGAAATCCGAATTGGCCTTAACCAGTTCGTATTCTAAACCGCACCTACCAATACTATTCGCATGCACGGAATTTTCAAACCTGCCGACACCATGTACGCATATGTATGTGCAAATCGTGGTACAAATCTGAAATCCCTTCAGTGAAAATGTTACAATACAGCCGTTCCTTTCAGAAAATTCTCGAAGCAATTGGAGGTTTTATAAATATGTACAGAAGTATGTAGTTATTGTTGTCTAGTAACAGTAAAATCTGTTTAAATGCCTTAAATAAGTATACATATACACGACTATTAAGTATATAATAGTTAAATTAAAGGTAAGCTACCTACTGAAGGTAATGTACTGTAATCCCTCGCTTCACAAAAAACGCAGATTAGCTTATAATTTCGTTTTAAACAATATAATTATAAAAATAACTCTTATAACGTACTACGAAATAATATCCCATCTTGAATCGTCGAAGGCCTCTCGCGGTTTCAGCTAGCTAGAGATTCAGAGCGTCTTTTGAATATGCTTTTTATATGCTAATAAACAAATTTATTTACCCGTCGCGATTCATTTGATTCGAGTAAACATTTCCCTTCAGAAAAATTCAGTGGAAAAGCAATTATCGATGCCTTCGATGCTGAGATATTCAGGCGTATAAAAACATAATAACATTATTATGTTAAGGTTAATGTCAAAATGTCAATGACCTTGTAGCTTGGATAATACATAAGACCTTGCCTGCGAAACAGGAGGACCTGGGTTTGATTCCCGGCTGGAACAGTTATCTAGATGACTGTTAATTATGCTTTTATTTATCTTAAGCCATCGGTTCTGGTTGTTATCATTAGGTGACAATAATAAAATAAGGACCCTTAAACAGCTTATAAGTGTAGGTTGGCCACTAATCTCTTCGTCAATTCGCACTGAAAAAGAATGTGGGAGACCTACCCGTGATCAATAGTTGAACGTTTACGTGTTACGGCCATCTACATTAATGCCTATAAGTTTCGTTATCTTAAATTTTATTTATGTTCGTCAAATACTCAATCCTGTCACGTTATCTTAACATGTTTATTGGAGAATATCTGCGTGAAATTTCTTTCCAAGTTTACCGAGAGAGGATTTGTTGAGCCTGAGTAAAATTTGACGAACATAACTTTGTACTGACAGGGTACGAGGGTACTGAAGCGTGTCATAAATAAATGACGTGAGCTATTTATTTTATTGACACATTTAGAGCCGTTTTAATTTATAAACTTACTGACCATAGTATTTGGATAAGTCAGTAAAGGAATACATTTCTAAAAATTGTCAAAAAATCTCGACTTCGTATTGAACTCAAACTTAATTGTAGTGTAAAGAATACATAGAGAAACATCATAAAGAGAGAAAAAAAGTAATATAATTTGTTAGCATCGTTATGGACTCTAGCTAACGTTCAGTCAATCCTAGCAAGATTACGATAATTATGAGTCAGTTGTACTATTTATCTTAATTACTTCAATTATTTTTATCCGATTACTCGAACCTGTACAGTTAATTATACAGTACATTAGTTCCTTGTTCAGTACATTAATCAAAATAAGCAATAAATAATCAAATTCATAGTCAAAGGATTATAATAAGTACAACAAATAAATTAAGAGTGCCAAGGACGGACTAGCTTTTTCAAAATCATCCTCGTTGTCACATAACCTTGTTACAGATTTATTGAAAGAATAAAAATACCTAATGACGGAATTCATGAATGAAACATAAAATCTTTTGTTTCAAGAAGAATAAAACTACTGGACCGATGAATTTCAAGATCTAATCAAGTTTAAAACTTCGAGATACGCGTCGGGTGCCACAAGTAACATAAAATTGATAAATTTGTTCCAGAGACATTGAGAAGGTTCCATTTTCGTCATTTTGTTCCAGACGCTAAAAATACTGAGCTGTTTTCTTGTGAACGGTTAACCACTTCTTTTTCATTACTTTGAACTTAAACGGACATTGAGTTTTCTTACCAAGTTTAATTCGTGGAAAGTCATGGACTATTTATTTCAATGCCAGAGTTCAAAGCCTATTTCTACAATCAAACTTATAACATTATCTAATTTAATTATGTTAACTGTTTCTTCTTGAAATTCTAATTTATATTTTATTTCCTCATTAAAGAATACTGTTGTGTACTGTTTTTTTCTATTTATACTTTGTTTGTCTTGTTTTATGTTTTATCAAATCTGTCTTGTATTTGCCTGTATGTCTACTGGCAAAAATGACAAAAAATGAATCGTCATTAAGTTAAGCTGTTAAGATGTTTCGAACTGAAGCAATTCTTGTCTAGTTTTGTATAGTTAGATTGCATTAAAATGTTCTTACCCTTAGAGCTCTTCATTGCATATGGTTTTTATTCACTTACCCTTATTTATTTTTTACTCATTTATTCATTTTCTGGAAAAGTAAAAACAATATACGTTTTTATGTCTAACGTGGAATCTTTTTTAACCTTTTCCATTACTCTCCGACCATTTACCAGAAGTATCCTTGCTCCAGTTTTTTATTTCCATTCTATTAAGATTTGCTCTCTATTTTCATAGATGTAGCCGTTATGTCTGATGTTCGATGGGGTGAAATTGTGCGTGGACACGTAAATGTATTATGTATGAACTTGCCATATCGTACAAATTCGTGTTAGAAAGTTTGTTCACTTGTATTAGAAAAGCTTTATACTGGATCGCTAACGATATTTTTGAATTAGTCATCAGATACATGTTTATTAAACACCAATACATGAGAAATCGGCTTTCATTACACTTTTCATATTTTTCTTCGATCAAGATTTATAACATGTTTATCCCATTGCACCAGAAAGAGGGTAATGTTTTTCGTATATTCATTCCTTTGGTATGCTCTATAGCCAAAACGATTTGACGGATTTCAGTATATGAGGTGTAATTGGATTGGATGGATGGATTTTCATTGAGGAAATAACATAATGATGATAATAAGGTTTTGTAATATTAAGAAAATGGCGTCTCCCTTGAATATAAAAGGAGCCTCCAATATGAGAGGTTGCTACAAGCAATCGAGTTTATTGTCTTTCTCAATGACTACAAAGTTTATTAAAATTATTTAGTTACATAACCAAAAAATGGCGTCCAAAATATTACACAGGTTTGATTCACACTTGACCATTTTTTATCTCCAAAATGACGAGTCGGAATTGTACCGATGCTCAGATCCGTCGTGACATTGTCTTTTTTGGGGCGAATTCATAATTCACGTCTGCGAACAAAAACAAGGGAAAATGACAAAGATCCGAATATACTCGTACCTAAGGATCGGTTGTAAGCGAGATGACATTTTTGGACTTAAAATGTAGCGAATAACCATCCCCAAAACATTTGTTGATCGTTTTTATTTGGAGGTTATTTTTTCTGGTTAACCCTTTCATGTTAATGCTTCCCGCGAAATATCGTTGGTATATTTGTTTTTATTTCGCTATAAAGGTCGTATTGTGCGCATGGTATTTTAATAAAAAAAATACATTATAAAAGAAATATTGTGGTGAAAACGCGCAATATTTTGCACTTACTTTACTTATGTATTCTTAAGACCTTTCGAATAGAAGATCAAAGTAAAGAGGGACTAAAGTAGAGGATCATATCGCAGTGAAGAAAATAGTAAAGGCGGTTCTCAGCAAGAGCATTCTTCTATGATATAAAAGCTTAGATAAAGAAATATACGGCTAGAAACAGAGTAGTATTACCAGTATTTAACGAATAAGTTTCAGTTACATCTGCTGAATAGAGCATACCTATAGACAGTATTATGTTTTAAGCAAATACTTTGTATTCTCATGTTCAAAATTTTATCTTTGATTGTTAGTTAAAGGTTTTTACAAGGACAAAACCTTCTAAAGAATTCCAAATCAGGTATTTCAAATTACGTATTAATGACATAATCATAAAACGATATCAATAGCCGCAAAGGATAGATACATTTTAAGAACTAGCCATTGATCTTACACATCTACGAGTATCTCAACTTTACCACATAAATCACATAATGATAACTAAACAAGCTTTGTGGTACATAGAACTAACACTGACCACATTGTAGTGTGCGTTAACCGTGACGATACAGATCTTATCGTAACCACAACGTGGTGGCCAGTAACACAGAGTTTTATTTGTTCTGCGACTGTGTGTAATTGTAAATGTGTCTCAAAAGTTATTAAGCCTAGCGTCCGCATAAGCCGTTTTTGAAATAGCAAAAGAAACGAAGGGGATGAAGTTTATTCATTTAATTCAGTCATGAGCAAATTTAAATCTCCTTTGACAATATTCTTTGTACCTAACTTTATGGTCTGTACCGTTTATTTATTGCGTTTGATTGTAATAGTTTTTGGGTAAGGATTAGAATTTAAATCATTTTATTTTAATTTCTTCTGTTCTTTTTATACCAGTACAATAAGAAAAATTATAAGTTTCTAAAACCAGGAATCTTCCTCAGTGAGACAAAATTGAACATCAAAAAACTTAAACTGTTACACGAAGGATCTTGAAGGTAGCGAAGAAATATTGAATCCGCTGCATCTTACTGGAAACACCGTGATGTAAAGTATGATTGACGTTATTGGAATCGTATCTTTTCGGCTCTCTCAGGAACGATTCCTCAAAACAAAGTCCCTAAGGGTAAAGGATTTTTACTGCGTGAGAGGCATTTTGATATTTCTAAAACTATACCTTTGATGTCAATCGTGTTGATTTATGTTTTATTTTTATGTATCTGAATTTATTGAGGTTATTTAATTTCGCGTTTTTTCTTGGCAAATAGTTTATCGGTGATGCATTGTTTGTTGTCTTTGTATTAAGTACTTTTATCCATCACCATTGCCTTTTTCCTACAGATGTTTGTGACAAACTTCAAATAAGGTCTAAGGAGGGAAAGAGTTATAAGTTAGTTATTAGATATTGTTAGTGTTTAGAGGAGGATAAAAAAAGAATACGCTTTATTGTATCGCACGGAAATTATCAGGTAAATAATAAGTTATAATTAGGTATAATAAGTCGCGTTTACAAAAGGCGGTCTTATCATCGAAAGCAATCTCTTTCAGACTACTTTAGGGCACATGACTAAATAAAGAGAAAAAAGAGGTGTTCAGGTTATAACGAGATAATAAACAGTTGTTATTTGTTAGTAAACAGACTGAAATATGTAATGAAAGCCTGTTAAAGCAAACAACTATTACTTTTTAAACTAGTGTGGTATCTATAAAATATCGAGACCCATGCATCCTTGCAGCATTCTTCCCCGAGATCCTGCGACCGGTTCCCCAGGAATTAGGTCACTGACTCGCACCCCTTTTATCCCCTATCCCTTTCCAACAAGAAACATTTGGGCTGAACGTATTTGTCATATAATTCATTTTACGCGCTGTGGAGTATGAAGTGCTCATAACCATCGGTGTCTATTGCAAGTGACCAAGCGAGTTAATTTGGTTAGGTTAATGGGTAGGTTTCTTGGGGAATTCATAGATGGCAGTAAAAATCACCCTCTGTTAAAAGAAAAAACGGGACCTACGAGTGTTTTAAATTAACTTTTGCATACTACAATACACTGAAACATTAAAAAAACATTTTATGTTAGAAGGCTAATTGTTAATCTTGTTGTTCAACAGGGCGGAAATAATAATCTTTTAGCATTTAAATACTTTTTGGAAATGATTCGTAAATTAATATCCAACACATTTTATTGTAAAACTCTCGGACCCGCCCTCACTTCGCTTCGGTAAACCTATGCCGAAACGAAGGTAAAAAAGTACCCTAAGTAGCTCCTTACTACATCAGCTACCCGCCAGTGAAAGTCTCGTCAAAATCGGTTCAGCCGTTTCACAGATTACTGGATCAAACAGACAGACAGACAAAATTGAAATGCAATGTTATTTTTGTATGTGTATCGTATACATAAGTATTAATTAAGTAAAAAGTCGCTATTTTAATATTAGGTACAAATAGACATTTCAATTTTATTTAGTTGTATAGATGTATAGATCATAATAATAAGAATACTTACTACTTGCTTCTCGAGTCATGTCATCTAGTGAGAAGTCATTGAACTTGAGAAGAGCAACTACAGACAGCTGCCCAATTTGTGCTCTACTTGTGAACTTGATATCGAGTTGATGATTGAATAATTGAATCATATTGCGATCTAATGAATATTGCATGCAGTTGAAACGCTAATAGAGCGACCGCGTGTAAGTGTCGATCGTATGATCGATCGAGTTCAGTCTTGATGTATTAAAATTATTCGACACCTGTATCTGTTCAACTTGACTCATTTATACAACTAAATAAAATTGTAGTGTCTGTTTGTAATATTAAAAAAAAACCGCTTGTTACCTAATGCTTACGTACGAGTATATTATGTATACACGGTACAAGTACCAAAATAACACTTTTTTAAACTTCTGTCTGTTTGATCAGGCTAATCTTTAAAACGGCTGGTCCGATTTTTACAGGACTTTCACTGGCGGGTAGCTGATGTAATAAAGAGTAAATTAGGCTACTGTTTTTACTTTTGTGTCGTCATAGGTTTCCCGAAGCGAAGCGAGGGCGGATCCACTAGTTCTGAATAACACAGATTTCTGATCTCATATTAGGATTCCCATGTGTGGAGTGGCATGGACAACATAAATAACACATCACCCTTGACCCGAGAACAAACATTTATCTGTCACATAAACATCTGCCAAAGCTGGGAATCGAACCCGGGACCTTCGCAAGTAGGGTCACTACCAACTGGGCTACGGGGTCGTCAATATAATATAATCATGAATGTTATAGGCATGTTAAGACTAGAAACTCGTGGTCCGTCGATAATGGATGGAAACCTACGGTTAAACTCATGCAAATTGTCCTCGACAAAGTTTCTTGTAGCAGTTGTGTCAATCAAGTTTGAGTGCTGACTAATCGTATTAAGGACAATTAATTTACCTTAGTATGTTTAGTGCCCGAGAGTTCTCCATAAAGTTCTCAAAGGTGTGTGAAGGCTGTTTATCCACATTTGCCCTTGTCCCCTCACTTTATGAACCACGAGCCCAACAATGGGACAGTTATAGGTTGTGATGATGATGATGTTAAGTGATAAGTCAGGGGTATGTATGAGAATCTGCGTTATTATCGGTGAAGTCACATGCCATCAGTAGTGTAGCATAGGATACAATGTTCCTGATATATTTTTTTAATTCTTTGCCCGAAATTGTAATTTTTTTTAATAAAGAAACGAACTGTCGTACACCTATTAGAACACAATTATTATTACAATGATATACATAAGAAACCTTAATTTAGTCTTTCCATTACACTAAAATGGCTCAACCTCTTTGTGTAAAATTGAACACACATAAATTAAATTAAGTAATAGAATACATCTTATTTTAAGAAATGGAACTATTTTTCAGCTTGTTTTGATACTATTTTTATGATATAGAGATTTTTCTCTAGATTTCGCTCTAAATTGATTTACGTCGACAAAATTAGATACCCGAAGAAGCATGTATAAATATTTAAAAAAACTTGGCTATAACGTATGAGCGTTCAGTAAATAGAACAGTCGGTAGTGAACTACTATTTGAATGTTCGAACAACGAGGAGATGCAAATCACTTTACAGACAAAGGAATGTCTAATTGATGAACGACGTCCCTCTATCTGTAGAGATAGATATTGCCCCCAGCAATTACTATAGAAATTCTATTACACCGTTCCGTCATTTTATCCAAAGATTTATGTACTGAATAAACCAGTTTTGTCTTTTAAAACGACTTTACAAAATTATGTAAGTATTTTTGTAAAAAGTTTTATAATATCTTATTTTATACATATAAGACATTATACTCGTAATTCGATAATAATAATAATATTTTTCAATTTATAGTAATAATTACAATCATGATAACTTCCTCTACCCTAATGTAGGACTCTTCCGGGCAACCGAATATTTTCAAATGAACTTTTGTTTTTATTTCACGTATTTGTTTTATTGCTTTCTACATATTATTACTCGATAAAACTTGAACATACATTTGAATAAAATACGACCTCTAACTTTCATCTGATCCAGACATGCCAATGAATTGTTAACCACTTCGGTCGAGTTGCCCAATAACCCTTTTAGTTCTCTGTAATACATTTTGACGATACGAATACGATGATAGTACTATAGGGTTTTCTGACTATTTTGAATTAAAGTGGGACTTCTGTAGATAAAGAATCGAATGGCAAAGAGGGAGATTCAGTGAGCGAAGGGAACAAAACACATGAACTATGTATGCCTGCGACTTTAAATCAGTGTTATTTTATATAACAACAATATTATCATGATTTAATGCAAATATACGTTGTAACTTCAGAGTTAGAGTACTCGAATTCTCAAAATTACCTTGAATTCTTCCGACATTTCACACAATGTTGAGACTCCGGAGACAACGCAAAATATCCCGACAAACAGCTTTTCATAAAGTATTATTCAATTTCTGGTAGTTCTAATTCCGATAGTTTAATATCCAATAACCATATTTCAAGGGAATTAAGCTATGAGTATTCTGATTGACGTGTCCTTGTATGTGAATTAGCATAAAATGATTAAAAAAAAAACATAAAAACCGTCTACTATTTTTTAATTGTCATAATAAAAAAATACACTTATCACATTATCATGCATACATAGGTACATACATATTTTAGAAACATATTAGTAAGTTAGTAACCTTATTTAATAGACCTTTACTCTTCTTCATTTTACCCTATTGTCAAAATATTCGTAAATACAATACAATATTTTATGAACTTCAAACATTAAGACGTATAACGCGGGTTTTGAATATTTCATTCCTCCTGCCGTTATGTTAAATTATAATTGGAAAATTTCCTCCTCAATTGCCTCCAAAGCCTATTAAAGTTATATGACACATGTCAGAAATATTCTTGTTTAATAATGGAACAATTTAATATGAATATTAGTATGTTATTAGTAGATTGGATGATCCCTTTTTAGCCCAGTACACATGTCTTCTCATGTTATTATGAAGTTTTTATATAAATTAATTAGTATACCTATATATTTTCGTGCATTGATAGATTTATAACAAAAACTGGAAACGCTCATAGCTCAGCGGCTGTCCTCAATCCAAAGAGATATACGCAATAAAGCAACGATAGTCGGTGACCGCTAGTGACAAAATTACAAAAGCGTTTCCGTTCTATGGAGGGCTCTTCACAGACAATCTTTAAGTCATATTGAAGGCCTTGGAAAGCCATAATTCCGACACTTGGGTTGGCCACTAACCCCTCTGCCAATCCGCACTGGAGCAGCGTGGTAGAGCATGCTATGCCTCAAGATTTATAAAGAGAGACCTTTGATTAGTAGTGGACTCGAAAATTCAAATCGATAGTATTAAAATATATTAGAATTGTTACGTTTAGATTTATGGCTCACTGAAGTTATGCAATTAGGAGCTTCTTACGTCATACTAGGCAAGAATGGTCGCTTCGATTAGGTTCTGCAATTTTATAGCCATTATTTATGAACAGTTTTCTTAAACTTATTCTTTGATATTATACTCAGTATTTCCAGGAAAATAGCAAATGTAGAAATTAGTTAGACTAGTTTAATAAACTAGTTTGAGAAACAGAATTCACTTGTAGGAGAAGGGTAGTAGCTTAGCTTTCAGCTATTTCGGATTGGACGAATGGTAGCCATTACTAATTAAACTAGTAATATTTACTAACAGGTCTAACCTACTACTAAATTGTCATTACATTAAGTAATACTGACAGTATATCTTATGGTCCTATTTCAATTTGTCGCAGATTTCCATGGCAGCTACTCTCTACTCTAATTTCATATAATAGTAGACAAAGGAAGATCAAATATTAATAAATAGAGGAAAATTATAACCATCCCTATTACTCAGGTCCTAAAGTATGCAGAAGACCGGGACGTATTGAAATAGTTTGTTAGTTCTTTATGCCTTATCAAGATACGCCCTGCAGTAACGAAATAAATAAGCAATAAGTTTAGATAATTAATTACTCTAATACTGAAAAATTACTAAAAGTGATGAAATGCAAACAAAATCACCGGCAATAGATAACAAATTAATTACTTTGCTTTGATACCCATTACATAGGTACATACATCAAAATCATATTATTATACCCTCTGTAGTCGGCTAAAAACTTACAAGGAGGGAGAGTCACAGTAAAGTACATTTGATATAAAAAGTACGCGTAAAGTGCGTAAACATGTTTTCGTAAACAGAAAGTTAATAAATAACTCATGTTAAGAGTTTTCTTTCCGTTAAATGTCGCTGGATGCATTACTATGGAAATTAATAAAATATTAAGTAACGTAAAAATCTATTTACGTAATTTAAGATTTCGAATTTTAAAAGTAATACTCATCTTGGACTCTAAGCAAACCTTCTCTGGCTTAAAAAAGAGAGGTTTAAGAGCGACAATTTCTTAAAAAATATCAACAAATAAACGAGACTTAGTAACTACTTTGTAAATAAAAAATGAGTGTCTAAGTGGAACTGTCCTAGTTAAAATGTACAGCATCACCTAAAAGTCTTGCAGTGACAGGCTTCGGACATTGAGCCATTTATCTGGCTCTAACCGGCGTAAAAAAGGCTCTCGTAAATTGTTGAAGCTTTTAACTCTTCGCGAAGTAGATTTCCTTTTAATTGTACTTGCGAAGTTGTAACGAGTAGATGTGTTGTTACAGGTATAATTTATGTTGCCGAGGGTAACTGGCGAACATCTTTCTTGTTAGATGCTACATTATTTTGGAGTGCATTTAAGGAAATACTGACAACATTTAGTAAAAATTTTACACAGAATTCGTAACACAGTATGCAAGACAAAAACGTAAAGTTGATAAGTCTCTTCAATTAACTGTGCGGAATTTTTTGGACGATAATATATATTTTTTATTAACATACAAATTATCTTCATCCTCTTCATTACGATATGATTAGGATAGGATAGAATATCACTAGTCAAGTCATAATTAATTACTTATATTTGTCCCAAAATGAAAACATAGTACTTCGGTTAATGCAGTTCTCCAATCAATACTTTACTGCATTAAAAATATAATAAGTACTACGCTGAACTGGGTCGCATTTCAGTGCCAAGATAAAATATAATTGCGGACAGTTTTGGTACGATGAAGTCATTATAAATTCCATTCTTACCGTACTATTCAAGATCATCATTGCAATTTATTACTGTCATTATTCTTACATGATTTTCAGTAGCTCACGCGGGTAGCAATAACTTTCTTGCTTGAGTTAGTCACTAACAACTAGTCGTCTTTTGTTTCAGGAGTTGACTACATTGATTTCGACATTAGAATTTTCTTTCATTCTTTTTTTCGTCGCGTTCTTTGTTATTACTTAGGCACATTGGCCACAATAGCAAATTTCATTATCGTGACTCGTGAGCGTTGAAGAAAATTACCCTAAATAAATGAAGTAACGTCCAGGTAGCAACACAAGTGATGCTTGAGACGAGTCTTAGACACACATAATAAACTCAGCACAAACATCTAAGACACGAAAACAAACAGTTATCTCGTCCGATAGGCATTCGCAGTATTAAACGGGATGAGTCTGAAGCCTTGAGGCCTATTACTGATCAGAATTGAACCGGGGCTGATAAGAAAAGTCCACCAAGTGGATTTATGAAAATGTTATTCCTAATTGGTACCTAGTCTATAATAAGGAAGGTCGTAAGTAATTTAAATCGATGTCAACCACCTCTAAATGTATTACATATTCTTCAAACCACAAAGTACTGAAGCATATTTATTTTTGCTACTGGATTAATTATAACGAAAAGTTATGGCCTGGGTACTTGTATAAGTATAATAAATTCCTTTTAAAATAAAATTGGGAACATCTGTCGCCTGATATTCGCTAAGTACTGTTCTCAATTTGCCAATATTCTTCGCAATTGAAAAATTAATATAGTTGGCCACGAAACAGCGGCTCATATTTCTTGCCAAGTTGAAATAAAATTGTGCACCATTATTCCCTACTTTTCAATAGTGCAATTTTAATTATTTTACTAAAAGATAATTGAATTCAATTTTTTCTTCAAGTTTAGTTTTTGAAACAAATCTGGATAGCAAACATGCTAAAAAATAAATAAACATAAAATATCTACTTTTGTACATTAATATTTTTACAAGAAGGCGTTTGAAGAGGTTTCTGTCAGAATCTTTATTAATAAAAGTTTTATTAAACTTGAATAAACTATTAGTTTTCAGTTATGTAAATGTAATTAATTAAAACTTGAAAATGTTTGCTGATAGGGATTGGAAAACTTTGTCAGCTTTGTCACAAATTTTAACAAAAGGAAACTAGTTTAAAGTTAAGGAAAATTTTTGTGTAGGTAGTTAATTTCACCAAACCAGTAGGTACAGACTAAAGTTTCAAACATTACGTCATTTATTTAATCGTTAAAACATTGAAACCTCATTAATTCTAAAGGTTTTATTACAGAGAATATAATACGTGATATCTGATGAACATACGTGACATGCATTGTGAATAATATTGGTAACAATTGATTTTAAAACTTTTGTTTTAATGTTGCATTAAAATTTGTTTTATCCATCTTAGCTCAGAAACAGTTCAACCTATTTGGATACGATTAACAGTTATTTATCGTAGTATATCCAGATAATTATTTTTATTTCTTATCGAATACCAAATATTGTGATACAGAAGAATGAAGTGTGAACATTTTTTCGAGATACTTGTTTTTATTGTCTTCTGTGTTACGAGCGCCTACATTAATATCTAGATACCTACATGCAGTTCCCTCATATACCTAATTACCACTCGTACATGGGCATGCCAATTCAAACCATTCCCTTGGCTATTTCTGTCGCCACATGAAATGGCTACATTAATCCTATTCTCATTTTGGCTACCATGTCTCAGTAGGTACATAATAGGCCTAATTGTTACATTCTGAAATCCTACCTAAATGTAAGATTAAACATGTAGTCGCAGGCTCAAAATAACTTTGTACCAATATAACAAGGTATTGCGGCATTTTATACCTTAAAAAGTATTATTTATCGAGACCTTAAGTATATCCATAGATTTAGATACTATTTACTCGTAGATTCAGATTCCTCAAAAAAAAAGTGAGGTAATTTTTTTACGATCATACGTACCTACCTATATCACCGAGCAATGTACCGGGAAACGTTATCATTTGTTGTTAACGTTATGTTTCTTTCGACTACTGAGTCTCTATATTTTTTGGTCTGTGAGATTAATATACTAACTACACTTTTTTACAAACTTTTTAATTTTCATAGTAACAAATCTATCAATTAAACCGAAGTGGTATTCGAGTAAACCCAATTCATTTTAGAGCTTTTTATAGTGTTTTTTTTTGCTCTGTAGCTTTAAAGTATTTTGTTAATAATATGCTTTTAAAATCTGCGTTTGTTATTTTTTAATCCTATTTTGCAAAATGTTATTTAAATTTTTATTATTCTTAGCTTTGTAGCACTTAAATACGGAATGTTTTGTATAAACATTTATTTAAATTCTGTGTTTATTTTAGTAACAAAAAACTGTATATTTTTAACAATATTTAGTTTTTGCGTAAATGTAAATCAGACCAGAATCTAACGACATGTCGTATGTTGAAATCCGTCCTTATGCTTTATAGCGTACCAAAGAAATAGTAATACATTCATACGCCCACAAAAAACAAAGTAGGTAAACCGATCCTCTTCAGAAAATTGTTTGAGAAAGCTCATAATATCACTTCTCTGCACATAACACCGATTACAAACTAAGCAAGCTAGAGTTGCCAGTTTAGAATAACAATTTCATAGATGGTAACAGCACAGGTAAATACTAAGTACTATCTACCCTCTATTTCTCGGTGTAACTACCCTACTAAATAGTTGTCAGGAACTCTGCAAACGCCATTGTAATGAGGTCACGTAAAAGATTTAACGGTTGCTCAAATGTGCCAGATCATGCTTATTCAGCAATATTGCGAGAGTTCTAGTTGTCTCTTTCTAAGCTATAGTGAGTAACAAGGACGTAGCAACGGCTCTTGTGTGTAATAAAGCGTTTATTGGAGACACTTTTGAATAGAAACCATGAGAATTGAATAGTTGTAATGGAATTTTAGAGACTTTAACTTTCTATTTTTCTATTCTCGTATTTACAGATTTTCTCGGAAACGCCAATACCATCTCAGTTAAAGTAACAAAAAACAGCCATTAAGGATTTAACATTTTATTATTACTTACAATAAATATAAATTTGATCTCAATTTAGTTACCTAATTTTTTTTTCATGTAAAATAAATATGAAAAGAAACCCGCTTCAAAAAAACTAATTAATTGTTAATAATTGTTAAAAACATAAGTATTTTAAGTAAACATTCAACGCCTAAATTATATCAAACAAATATGTAAATGATAATGACAAAAACTTCATAAAAGGCAGAAAACTTAAAAAATAAATATATCAAGCGTTCCCTAAGTAAGCGTATTAAAATAAACTACAGCGCTGTAGTACAAATACTACGGAGCATGTATGTCAATAATACAGGAAGCCTTTATGAACTACGATGCATTTATTTTAAATACCACTTAAGTAGATATAGTGGAGTTCATTGCTGTGCTTTTAGTGTGATTTTCATAGTTATTTATTATGAGTTACGGGCTGTTGCCCGCAGCTTTGCTTGCGGAAATTATAGTTTTGCGGTGATATTTACCCCCTTAAGGGTTGATTTAAGAAAATCGTTGATACAAACATACAAACTTTTATCC
>LGAG01000525.1:155751-174459 GCA_001278395.1 Lerema accius
TTTTACATAACATAGAATTGCACAAAACTAACTTTTGTTTTAAATATGTGTTATAAATTTTTTTATTTGTAATTTAAGCACAACTCACACAATCAAACATAAATAGACGCAGCACACAGTGGTTAGAGTGAAGGCTCCTTTGATAGATTGTATTTACTAAACACTCAAAACAGCGAAGAAAATGAATCTCCAAAAATACTGTAATAACCAAACCAAATAATAAATTTTGTAGAATGTATAGAAAACATTTTTCTATTTCCATTACCTCATTCTATTTCGACGTTCAGGTGAATGAAAAAGTTCCCGTTTTCCGCAAAAATACTTCTCATTCTAACAGTCGGAATAAATTTGATATAAAACTTGAGCGCACTCACAACTAGTTTATTCGGTGTTGGAGACCGCTGGTAAACTAATATCTTCCGCGTTAAGAAACCCTCAGTAACTTTTTCCATCAGCTCTGGTATCTTTACTAAATGTAATATAACTTCGTACTGTCCGATCATTTACTAATCTGATATTCAAATCACCTGTTGTTCGATGTGATTTACTTAGTACTCACGATGGAACAGAGTTCATATTTGCGTTTAGGTTCAGAGATTGTGAGTTTGTTTGTACAAATAAATGTTGCCAATTTTAACCAAAAGTACTGGTTATATTTCAATACTACGAGTATTTTCAGTGAGAATATTGTGATGTATTTTAGGGATTTTGCCGCAATAAGTGTCGATGATGCGTAAAGTTATGAAAAAACTTTTTTTTAGCGATTTGACACCTATTTACTGTAAAGAGTTGATGATAAATAGCAAATGTTCCAAGTTTTTTATAACCATATCAGTATTTTCCAAAATTAAAAGTTTGTTGACGTGTTTTAAAAGCGTCTTATTTGTTAGCTAGTTTTATGATAGTGCATGAAATTAAATGTCGCACCCTATGAAAGGAATAAAATCATAAACTAAAAAATAAAAACAAAAATTTTACTTACATAAATATACATTGTGTATAGATGTTTATTAAAGGTCGGAACTTTGGTTTCGTTTCATACTTCACAGAGCGTGATTTTTTTCGCTGTCGGCTTTTATTTTTTGAACGCATAGCTTGTTTATTTTGACATGTTTGTTTGACATACAAAGGAAACTACAATAGCCAAACTATTGGAAATAGTGATCTAAATATTCAAGGGTGAATGCCATCCTAAATTAGTCTTATAATTCGCTTGCCGTAGAATATTGAGGTGTTGAAAGAGATAATTTGTACAACTATGGTGAGTTTAACCATTTCTTTATCTATATTTAAGCTATGAAAAGCAAAAAGTTTCCGAATCAATTATAAAATTTTCAATTACACTGAGAATTCACAGCTACGTTGTAATAAAATCGTTTTACAAATTACAAGGAAATGTCAATTTGAATCAGAATTCTTAGTAACAGATAGTCTTATTCAAATCTCGAGAGGCGGGCCTTTGGACAATTAGGTATTCTCAACGAGAGAATCGCAAATGACAAGATGTAGCGTCTTTTTGATTATCATAAGATAATATTAGATCCTTAAAATCCCTTTGAAATCCGCAAACGAGGAATAAAGTTTCAGTTTGCATTTGGTGGTGCTGCATTAAATATTATACGGGGACAGAGGACTGTATTAACAATTCTGTATTTCAAGTTTAAAACTGTCTTTGATTTCACAATTGTTAAAATTGCGACACTGTTTGAATTTAAGAATAATATTAACAGACCAAGTTCCATTTAGACTTGCGTACTGAAGGTTAAAAACTTTTTTTGAGATCTGCTCGTAACTACGGGATGGATGGATTCTCAGTCTTATTTGTGGTATAAGACATTGTTGTCTTGTCAAACTTTTTGATTTTAGATCATCAAGAAATAACCTATGAATTTGTATCTTCTATCAAAAATGGTGCCTGTGGTTCTCTGGCAAAGGTTCTAGTCATATATTTTTAATCTATGGACATGTCTGTCTATATACTGTTACCGCTACGCCCACTGCTTTCGTTTGAGCCATCAAAATGCGCTGGCCCAACAAATTGCGTTATATCTAAATTAGATTCGGCCGCGGACCCCGCGGGATCTTCTAATCTGCACAAAGCCGACTCCTGGATATAAGTGGAATCTATACGTTGTGCAAAACTCAGGGTCTGTTAAAAAGATTAGATTCAGTCACAATGTCGCTGTCGTATTGCAACACTTCTTTATTATCAAACGATGGAGTGGAACTTGTTTTGCAATTTTTTCGTATTACTTAAAATTTCTTGTTCCTTTACAAAATGCTTGTCATATTAGACAACTTTTACTTCAACGACGTTTAATACATCTAATGCTATGACTGATCTTTTGGAGAATATTAACAACTGCACTACCATTGGATTTATTTGTGGTACTTTATAGACAAAACTAATAGACATCTATAATGATTAAGAAAATGATAATATATGAAACGAGCGGAAGAATTCCTCTAAGATTTTCCAGCGTTGCGGATGAAAAAAGAAAGACGCAAATGATCAATAACAGAATTTCCACTATTTACATGTAACTATCCTTAAATTCTAAGCAGAAGTGTACACAAAGTGAATTTATTTAGAGACATTAATCTTAGTCTAAAATACAAACAACATTGTATGCCTCCATAACATACATAACGTGGCAATCATCGCCTCCACGCAGAAATCTCGTCAGAATTTAATTACACTGAAACCAAAATAGATGTAGTTTAGACCTAAGTATTCATTAATATGAGCGGTAAGGTAGGCGTGCCTTACATAGGTGTTAAACTATTGAAATATTTTCAAATTCTATGACGGAAGCGCTCATAGTCCGGAGTTTGCTTGACTCAGAGACGATAAGTGATCGCCAAAGTAAGCAATAGCAAGCGCGGTCGGAAAGTGGATGGGTGACCCATATTAGCCAAACTTCTTTAGGATCTACAGAAATTGCAAACATTGCAATCGTTAAAACATGTTGCTATTTCCAACAATTTGAGTTGACTAATCCCTCCGCCAACTTGCACTGGAGAAGAATGGTAGTGCTCTAGGCCTCCTCATTTATGAGAAAACACCCGTTTTCAGTGACAGGCTATTTATAGTTTAAAGCCATACAGCGAATTTTTGAATGTCATTGTTATTTTGAGATATTGAGGTGATTCAGCTGATATTCGAAAAAAATTCGGTCCTTCCATTAGGATCATTGGATTTAATCAGCATAATCTCCTAATCTTTTAAGATCCTAAGCTCAAATTATTTTTAGCTCAGTTCAAAATATTATGTTCTTTCAAGGACGTACAGTCCTTTTGTAATAACCCTAACGGAACATTCCTTATCTTTAAGTATATTATTTCGTGAAGTTAGTTAGTTTTAAACTTGTTTTTAAGAATATTACTGGCAAGTACGAGTTTCAAAAGTGCAGGAAGCTAGTTTATTTGTAATAATAATATGTGCTATAAAAACATAAATGATTTACAAAATAAGGATAAATACACACTACTACGAAGCACTAGCTATACAAATACGTCACAAAATTGTGACATGGCGTGCTCCTTGACTGACAGTTGACAGTTGACATCTGTCGTTCAGAGATAGCTATAGCATTGAAATGAATTAAGTTCGACTGCAGACCGTGTCTTTCACTTATGATCTCATAATCTCACCCAATCGACGTCGTTCATTATCTTCTATACGACACTCGTCTTAGCAAGTCTCCAACAGTTGAAATACTAGAAGGTCTTAGGAATTACGTGGAACCGTGCAGTAATAAATGTACTAGCTTTGTTTGCAGCTCGGTGAGGATTTGGGAGTTGCTTTTCCTTACTGTTGCAGCTTAGTAGATGAGAAATTGTTGTTTCAAACTGCTTCCATTCCTTTTCTGCTAACACACTTGCGCTAAATAATTTTTACTTCTTTTTTGTCCATACTCATATATCTTAATGAGGAGAATACAGCTGTAACGATTTTTTAATGTGAGACAAACGGTTGTCATTACGGAAGGTTGTATCTCTTGTAAAATTTGTTGTTATAGAAAACCAAAAATTCGTTGCAAATTGTATTTTCTAGTGCCGTAAAGAATATCTAAAATAATTTCAATATCGTCAACTCATAACCATAACACATAATGATGTAAAAATAAAACTTATCTACTCGTAAGTAATCGCATGGGGCTTGATATCTCAAACATTCATTAAGCTAATACGAAAAACCTCTCCATCTGACTGTACGTCACACCCGAATCTTATAAGCCTCTCTAATATAATTTGAACCGCATGGCAAAGCGTGACGTTACAAAACACATAAATTGGAAGCCTTACGTCTAAACAAGAAGGCAATTTAGTATTCCGACATCAAATTAAACACATTTCGAGATAGCCAATTTATTAAGACCCTCCGATTTTGAACCCTTATCTGCAATTATAACCGAAATTCGCATTACCAAGGACGAACACGGTTCAATGGCTATGGACGGTACGCTGTACAATTAGGCACACAACTCTTTAGGTACATTAAATTATCGTTTATTTCAAACCCCTGTAAAGTAACGCCCTGTTAAAATAAGGTTATTCGCTTGAATTATATGACATTTAAAACGTAATTTAAAATGAATTAATGTTTATCTCGGGTATGTTGGACGTCAAATAAATTTGTTTTGCATTGTGCTTTAATACGTTACATTTCGAGAAAATCATTTGTTTGTTTTGCTTATACGTAATTTTTAATACGGTTTTAATTAAATGTTTAATAAAAAGATGTAATTATGTATATTCTGGAACCCTTTTTCTCTTTAAATATAAACAATGTCAGAATGTAACAGTTATGAAATTACTATTTAAAATCAATTATTAGGTAATCTCTAAACATGGCAGATGTTTAAAAAATTGGTTGTATATTTTTTTTTATTATTTGGCGATTTGTCTTTTGTTTTTGTTAACCTTCAAATAGTTAAACTTATTTAAATAAGTTTTCGCTGATTTATTTTAGTAGGTAATTGTTAATCTTGGAGCATACAAAAAAAGAACTACTGTCTCTAGGAACGCGGGCTGGTTTTTCATTACTGTATTTACCGTTTAACCTTTTATGTTATATACAATGTCAATACCAGAAACGAGGACAAAATTGCATTGCTGGCGATTTGGCTCCGCAAAGTTTCTAACTCGTTAAAGGAGCAATATGTGCGCTTTCACAACAAAGTTTCCAGATGGTAACTCAAAGTTAAGTCAAATCATTATTTTATCAATACTTAGTCGTACGTAGTGCAAAAAGGGTCTATCTGACAATTTTCAATGTGTTATTAGAATTCTTTTTAAAATGCACTTATGACGTTTAGTTTTTATCGCTGTTGCTTTCTTCCGAAACTGTCTCTAATGCGTAAATCGCCTTATCATCGCTAAATAAAACCTATGATTTAATATTTACCTCATTTATTGAACCTTACATTACATGTTTTTTTTTCAATTATTAAAAAAAAAAATAATATAATCAGTCAAAACAGAAAATACATCTGTTTTCTTACGAACCAAGTCACGAGCAGTTTAGGGTTACAAAATTACAGGGTTCCATTATACTAACAATTATATTTCTACCAATTATATCCAATTTCTTCTTATCTCAATTAATTTACAGTTATTGTTTTACAAAATCTCTTCTCATTACATATCATGCAATTAAAATATCATCTACTTAATTTAATTCCGCTTCTGTAATAGGTTTATTATTCTTTAATTTTATTAGTACTGTCTCAACTTTAATTTTAATTTCTGAATCGTAGCACTGAATCAAATAGGGGTTGCAAATATTTTCTGATACTTGCGCCTCATTAGTACATTGTTTTTTTTTATAATTATACTGTTAAAAATGAACGGGTAACGTTTTGTAATCTCATTTTTAACTAATTAAGTAGAATTTATTTTTGTTTTATGTTAATTGTTGTGAAATGTATAAGTTTATGTTGTCAATTTGCTACAAAACTATAACATTATAATTATGTATTATTAGACTTAACGGCCGGACTATTTCCTAATTGTTTTGCTTCATAATGCTTAGGGCGACCAAAATATTCGCGCGGTGTCAGCGCCTGTCAGAAGTGAAGTGAAATTCTTTGTATTTTGTCGCACATATCCTTCCCCTCGTCTCACAACAGATATCTAGATGATAGCTTGAAACTTATTCTAACTTTAGATAATAAAGTTACCCGTAAACAATCATATTTCTATGAGTCTTTTAAGAGAAATGCCATTATTTTTTTTGTACTAACATAATGGTCAAACGTCACAATACACAAGAATAAATAAAAAATAATAATAATACAAAATGTAATGAAATGCATATACTTCAATGTTAACGTATGCATTTTCGTCTTATACAAATCACATAAGTTACATAGTGCGAAATTTCTTTGACGTCCACAGATCCGAAATAAATCTCACCAAAGCATTTGCTTAAATACACGCGGTCGTGTTCCTGTCTAGAGACAGAAATTCAGTGCTGATTTTAATTCGTAAGCCGAGGTGTATTCACGACTCTCAAATTAAATTTAAGCTAAAGTTACCAAGTTTGCAAGACGAAAGACAGGTTGCATTCACACAAGCTACTTCATGATAGCCACACGACAAAATATCGTATGAGCTTCAAGTATGAGAGGATAACCTACGTACTAGACGACTAACGTTTTAATTTCTGCTAAAAACATTTCAGACTAAATGCTGAAAACGGGGCTCATAGCTAAAGCTTGTGCAAGTATTAAAAATAAATAAACCATAAAACTGTATCTCATTTAATACTATGTATAGGTTTTGTGACAAAAAAGTAGAAAAAGTTTTACAAAAATATGTCACTTATCGATTTATGGCCAAAAATAGGCTTTCTTCTTTATTGGATTTTAGAGTCGCTGTCGGATTAATGTCGTTCGAGTCAGGCAATTAGAATGAAAGTTAGAAAGATAAATTAAAAATCATGCAACGGTTGCTATTATTCCATCTGAAGTGTTTGCTCTTTGTTAAGAAGTTTTCGTAAAATTATTAAAAAATTTAGCATGTATAGTGTCTTACTTTAAAACACATTGTTGCAGCTATGTTCTTAGCTAAATTCACTTAGTAATAACTTGTTAAGAAACCGCAGTTATTTTATGAATTCATATATTTTTCAACATATTTAAATAAAACGTATATATTAGCGAGAAATAATTTTAGTTCAGTTTTATTATTTAATCATTTTAATACGGATTTCCGAGAGCTACTTTCGAAAACAACAATTGCAATAATGTCATTTATACAGCAGAATACAATGATTTCACTGATTAATATATTCACTTTTGCACCATCCGAAATAAATAATGAACGTAATAAATCTGTTCTCATTCCCTGTATTACACGGTGGCTAAATATATGCAAATCTACGTGAACAAAAGCTGAAAATGAATTAAATGCATAAGGTAAGGTGAGGTAGGTATTTTATAAGACTTAAAAAAGGTTTTTTGAGGTTATCATAAAGCAATTTAAACAAAGAGGTTCTAACGTTACTTGGTCAGTGCTTAATTTTATGAGCAATTTTAGAAATTTAATTAAACTTAGAGGAAGTCATCGTTGCTTATTATCGCAAGAGGGAGTCATTAATACCGGGAAAGCACTTGAAAGACGTTTTTCTTGGAAGTGGTATATCAAAATCTAAATGTGTATAAATATAATTTTTTGGTCGACGAAATCGCAGGCACCAATCAGTAGCTTAAGTAAATCACAAGTCAACATTTTAATGACGTCGAAAGAAAAATCTGAAACGTCGCGAGTCCATTTAAACAAACTTGTTGACGACGGCTTCTAAGTGCGGAAGCTTTTTGGGGATAATCCTGAACGCTAATTGACAATCTGCGAGTTTCAGAGAGTCTGCGGTTTGAGCTCCAAACAACTTTGTATTTATCTAAAGACTCATCAGAATCCTCCACTCCAGGTGGCGAGCTAGCTGTGGTTGTTACGTAAATAGCTGACGAAACAGCAAGTGGTTTGATAGTACATGGTCACCTATGGACTTCATTAAAGCTAACGGTGATTAAATAAGTAGGATTGCTTATTTTTTTGCTACAACCAAAGCACTGCTATACTGCACTTGCTTTTGCGATCGGTATCTCGAATTGGTTATTATCATACTGAAGTCTCAATGTAAATCAGTAACATTTTTTTAAAGAGTAGGTACTGGGAGTTTTTTGCTCCGGCTTTTTTTCCTCCCGGGCAACACTAGATTACTTAGGCTTAAGTATGATGTATTTTTTTTACATAATGCCGATGATATTACATGTATTGTTTATCGAGACATTAGAACTGTTATTGCAATGCTATAAATAAGTTTATTTCTATTTTTTTATTAATGTTATTCATATTGTAAATTTTGAAGTTTGTTAAGTGAACTATTAGTGTCTAAGAGGAAATAAATAATCAATTTGAAATTGCACAAAATACTTTTGTTAGTTTTAAGAGCTAAGAAAACATTATGAAGCTGCCAAAAGCACTACAAGCCGATGAAACAAACAAAACAAGGAAAGCAACAATACCTAATAAAACAACCCGAGCTTGTGATTTTGTCAGTTGTAACCATGAGAAGTGGAATTTGAATTAACCTCTGAGACAAATAGATCGCCTTACACCCAATCACTAAATCTTCCATTATAATCTAGGCTAATTAATCAAAATATAGTATTCGTGTTTCACTACAATGATCAAATTTATAATAGCATGAATTGAAAGTTAAACACGATGAAAACACAGATGAATTGGAAACTTGGTGTAAGCCAGTAATTAAGAATGCTCTATCTTTATATAAAAAAATGTATAGACACACAGAAACTCAGACATGTCTAAATGGATCGTAACAACCAAAGCTCAGTGTTTTTAATCATTTTTCATGGAACCGTAAAAGTTTAACTTAATGCGCATAAATCAGCAATTTTCGTATAATTCGCACAACTTCCATCGTATTTTTAACATTTTGTAGAAGTTTGTAACGTGTTCAACGATTTTTGCGTGAATTTAAGGAAGTGAAATTGTGGCTCAGCGATTTAGTGTGGGTCATACTTTTAAATAACAAATTTATTTCAGTTTTTTTTTCGCAGTTTTTATTTACATTTACTTTTGCCTTGAAAACTCTAAGTTGGTGGCAAGAACGAGTATAATTTATGGATCAAAATCATGCGTGGCTTTTTACTTATCAGTAAGGAAACCTGAGCATACTGTGGAGAAGTTTGTAACCAACGCATTTATAAAAAGCTTTATGCCGCTCGGAGATCTAATCTTATTAGATCGGAATCGATTCAAAAGCACGTAAACGGGTAGTAAATTTTAGGTAGTAGTTACTTCAATTAACAAAATACGAGTATAACGAACAAACCAGTTGTAATATTGATTTAATATTTAAATGAAAGTTAAAATACAATGGTAGTACTTAATATTGTGGGAATATAATGCCAGTGAATCCTATTATAAAATTGCGCAGTGAATTATGAACGAGTGCTTTCAATAATTGAGACGAAGCGTGTCGAACGGTAGCCATCGATTCTCCTCCAGTTTATTACCGAAGCGATGACATAGTACAACTAGAAGATCAGCTCTGTGGTCATAACCATATTAAACAATACGGAGGCTTCTATCTGACGATTGTGTGCTGTATCTTTTCATAAACTGTGTTATCTAAATTAATATTATAAAGCTGAAGAGTTTGTTTGTTTGAACGCTCTAATCACAGGAACTACTGGACCGATTTGAAAAATTATTTTAGTGTAAGATAGTCCATTTATCGAGGAAACATATAGGCTATATAAAATCACGCTAAGATGAATAGGAGAGGAGCAGCAAAAAAAATTGTTTCAGAAACGGAAAAATTACGCGGGCGGAGCCGCCGGCGACTTCTAGTAGTGTAGATAAGTGTTAAATTCGAAATAAAAATTTCAACATGATTTAGTCATATAGACTTTAACCATCACAAATCCCAAACTCATGAACCAAAAGATAGACTTTACGTAATAATTTGTAGATAAATTTAAAAGCGAATATCATCTAAATCAGGGTGACCTCTAAAGATAGTACCTAGACTTTAAATCGGTTTTCCTTTCCCTCAAACCAAACGTAAGTAGTGGAGACACTTATAAAGTCTAAGACAAATGTCTTCTTAGCGTTGTACGGGGGCAAAAGGGTAAATATTCTGGTTGGGTTAAGCTTTTTCCTGAGCAGTAGATACGTAAGTCGTGTGTAATGTATGAAGATCCTTTCCGGCAGGTTTGGTTAAAGATTGATTGATTTTACGTAACTCCTGAAACTAAACACACTTATAATCGCACAAAGATTTTTTCCTAGTCTAGAAGGCGTAAATAATAATATGAGAATGCCTACGATTTTCAGAATAGACTCCATAGATCAAATAATTATAAGAAATTTCCAACTAGAAATGATTTGATTCTATTATAACTGCATCAAGAACATTTCCCAATGACTGATGTAGTGTTACATTATGATCTTTATTTTCTATCTATCTAAAATTTTTTTTTACAACGAATTTGAGTTTCAAAAGCCATCAAAGTTTTAGTCTATCGTCCACGTGAATTTAAAACTGAGCTGAATAACCCATGTACCACTTTCAATGGTAAAGTTTCCAAGTTTTTTTTATCTTTCACAACAAAATCAATATGAAAGGGGAGAATGGATGAAATTCATAGCGTGTCTCGGCCATTATTTGTGAAGCAAACAGATTCGTGGAGCGAACTCTTCTATAATGGAAGTTTAAACCTATCCTTAGTTTACCTCAATGTTAGTACCAAGAGTTTTCTCGGTTTTGATTTTGTTTGACTAAGATAGGTTTCGAAGATAAATGATTTAACTTTTATGCATCTTCTACATTTCTGAGGTTATAATTTACTGCAATGGAAGGAAGAAATGAAATTATAGAAAGACAAATATTATCTCATAAGCAAGTTATTCTTTATTAACGTGCTTATTTAAAGTATTTTTTTTCATTTCAACGTAAATGTTTGCAAAGCTGGTCATTTCCATGCGTCTTGTGATTTACATATTTATGTTCAGTATAGTAACTCTTACGTTTTTGTAGACTTACTTATAGTGTGTAGAGGAATTTATATTTCCTTACGACATTTTCATTTAGTGACGCAAGTAATATTCATATTGACTACCTCGTAGCCTAGTTGGTAGTGTGACCCTGCCTGTGCAGCGAAGGGTTCCAGGTTTAACTCCCGGCCGGGGTAGGTATTTATGTGACATAAAATATGTCAATTATCGGGTCATATGTGTTAGTGATGTGTTAATAGTGTTGTTCATACCACCCGCGACAGAGGGAATCCTGTTGCAGAGGTATGCCTTTATTTTTATTTAAATAGGCAAAACTTTTTAAAAAGCTTACAATTTACTATCTAAATTCATTGAAGAGAAATGTTTGATGTTCCGTGGGACTACGATTCTTTGTTCCGAAGTGTAAGTCTATATATTTTGGTCTATGATTAGAACATCAATATGACCGAAATTTATTAACACAAGAGGATAAAATTGATGAAACAAAATTTATCATGACTCGTACACTGCTTGGAAAGCAACTCTTTTTAATGGAAGTTTAAATCTTCTTCTTCTGTCTTAGTTTACGAGTACAGCGCTCTCAACAACTCTTCGGTCGAACTTTCTCGAACATCTTAAAAGAAAGCGACTACGTGGCGCTCGGTAGGTGATTGAATATCCCATAGACGTACTCTGGCAGTATCTTCTTTATATACGAGAAGATTTTTAAAGTTTTTATGATATTTAATTAAAACTTCATTTTACTCATCATTGTAATTTTTATATTTGCTGCCCTTGGCATTTATAAATTTCCCTACAGTAATTTCTTTGGTTTCCACACTGCATTATTCTTCATATAGCGTTCCATCGTTATTCCTAATGTCCTTCAAACCAATTCCGTTTTTTACTTCTCCTACGCGTAATTTAATTTTAATACCGGCTAGTGTTTTATATTAATGACCATCCAACAAGATCCATTCAGTAGAATTATGAATCTGACAATTCTCAAATGTCTTAAGCTTAACATAATTTTGTGAGCTTTAGACGATCGTCAACGATAGCATTGGAATCTGCCTTGAAACATTCCAGGTCTATAATAACATTTCCAATAAGTAAGGAGGCCAGTACAAGTAAAGATAATATCTTAGTGGTGTAAACTAAGTCCTAAAATATATTTGGTGTTACGGCTAAGAACTTTGATCAACACCAACGAATTTAATAGTTGTATATTTTCTTGGATATTGCTTTATTTATTACAATTCGGTTTGCTGAGTAAATGTTACTTTGAACGGTTAATTATTTGGGATTTGTGATTTTAGAAATTTAAGAATATAAGAGTGAAGTTGTTGGTGGAGTTACATCATGTCGAGTTCAGAAACAAAAAGATGTATCTGACATGCTCATAAAATTTGAAGGCAATAACAAGTTTTAAATGTTCAGAAGAGTCTTGTATAATTAATGAAAAACTGAAATAATTTGCAACCGCGAAATATTTTCTCCTTTGTAATATTAAGGCACTGCAGTCGCGCCGTTCGTTGAACAATAAACTTAATTAAATTCTGATGTGGTTTAAATTAACTTGCTGCCTAGCGCATTTTGAGGTCTTTATTTTCAATAATTTGTTTACTATTGGAAAACTGAAGAAAAGAATTTTGTAAGCTTTTGTTTTACAGGAGCAAATATCTCATTGTAATTAGCTTATTGTTCTGTTTAGTAGCACTTAGATGAATATAATAATGTGGTGATCGTCAAAGCAAACAAAGTCGGAAAAAATTACGCTAAAATGATAACGGTAAAAACACAATGAAAATATCCAATGAAAATTTCAATGTTTCTGTCTAGTAAATAGGGAATAATTACATATTTAATAATCATTTATTTCAGATTTCTCCATATATCTATTAGTAATACAAGTTGCCTTATATCTAGTGTTAGTAATTTAAACAGTCACTTAATTTCTTAACTATCAATTTCTGCCACAACTGTGAACCATTATCTTAAGAAGTAATAGATATTCCTCTTACTTGATATATACCGGAATATTGTAATATTGTCAGAATAATGATCTTGTGTGTCGCGTTCGATGGAAACTTACACGATCATTAGCAAAATCTCAATGCTTGCCCTTTGCTTCTAAATTTTCCACTACGGCTTACACGATATTTACACTTACATTATAATAGTTCTATTCTATTCTTATACCGACATGAAATATTTTACACTTGTCCCAATTCACTCGCAATAACTGTTTGTAGTTATATAACTACTTTACATATTATTGGGCGGCTTGGGGACTGAGTTTTTACCACCCTTTTAGCCAAATATTCAAACACGTCTGTCCTTTTGTAACAATTTTTAGTTCAGTAATAGGTTTCGAGATAAAAGTTTTGGGTCGAAATAACCTGTTTGTTGTTCAAGTTGTCGACTTTTAGTTAAAGATATTTTCTTTAAGCTGGCTTTAAAAAATATTTAGTGTTATATCATCCGCTACTAAAGACTAGCACGCTATTTTGGAAATCATTGTTTTTGGTTCTCTTTTTGTCTCCTCATCTTTTTCTACTTCTCCTTTTCTTTCTGCCTCAGCTCTATCCATTTTTCCTTGTTTATATTTATTTTCCTCATTATTATTTCCCTTATCTCTGTATTCAGGTGAAATTAGGAGTCTGGTTACAAAATATCTACGTCTTGGAGAGTTCATAATAGTCAAATGTTTTTTGCTAACTCTTTTGGTTGCAGACTCTAGAGGATGTCAAAAATAGGTAGGTAATAGTGTAGGTAATGCACACAATATTTTTCTTTTTTGATGACAGTCTTTATCTAGTCTGATTATGATTCTTGGTCGCTTACAATCACTTCTTGTAACTGGCAAACTACGAGTAGTTTTGTTCAATGAATATAATTATTAGATACATAATAATAACCTATTAATTCATGTACTAGAAACTTCAAAACTTTGTATGGACTACAAACTATACACTACTTTAAAGTCATAGACTTGGAATGTGAAATTACATTTTGAAATGGGTTTTGTATTCTATTTAAACTTGACGAAACTTCGTATTGAACTTTATAACAATGTTATAAATATTTAATTTCATTATAATTAATGTTTTTCGTTTGATGTTTCTTCTAAGTTCAATTAATTTTTGTTAACTATAAAAATTAACGTTAGCAGATGTTTTATAATACGATATACAATAATTTGTACTTCTAGCATAAATCTGATGAAAATAATGTTCCCACAAACCTGGTCTTGGTGAGAAACTTACAAACCCATGTGACCATTGTTACTCATATTATAACGAAGTATTAGCGCTGTATTGCAAGCCAAAAAACAAAGCGCAGTACTTAATGCTTTACCTTTGCTCTTATGATTTACTTCATTCATCATAGCGTTGGTAAATTAAAGCAGCTTCAGAATTAACTAAAAGCCTCTAGCTACGAACTGTGAAGATTGGATTACACCTGCTGCATGTAGTCCGATGAATAGTGCCTAATTTATGCATCGTTGGATCGAAACAGAGAGGATTGAACTAAGTCGGCTTTGAGTCAGCAAGACGCTCTTACTATAGTTTAAATGTTTGAATTGTAAATCTGCGTACGTGTAGCCTCACGGAGTTGTATCAAAAGGCTGATAAATAAAGCCTGATATATACGCCGCTTTGAATCAGGGCAATGGATTATCTTAGCAGCATTAATGTCTAAATTTGAGAAGGTAAGTTGAAGTTGCGGGATTATTTCTGCGTATTCAACAACTTTCAGAAATTTTAAGCTGCCTACTAATAGTAGGATTCATGATTTAATTTAAGGTGAAAAGTCGTATAAATGAAAGGCCTTAATCTATTAATGACGTACTGAGCACGTGTCTTTTTTCATAACACACTGATCTAGTGCGAATTGGCGTAGAGGTTAGTAGCCAAATCAAGTGCCTCTGACATAATATGACGACTCATCTAATGATGACAATCTAATGATGAAATGACACCAACGGCTTAACCTGTTAAAAATGATCTTAACATGACACTTCATACAATATCTTCTGTAAGTTCTATTATACATGACATGTTTTCTTTGCTTTATATCGTAAAAATAAAATTAAACGTCGCGCAAGCTTTAATATTCGCAAGATTTTACGATGTCCCCGAAACAACAGCGTCTTTGTCATAAATAAATAACTGTGACGCGAAGAACAGTGAGAGTTTCATGTTGCCTCCGCTTTGAGATTTAAATAAATATGTAGCGGATTTTCGTTTGAGACTAGCGTTTCATGTGGCTTTTCCTGTGCGTAAATAACATTACTGAGAGGGATGGATTTTTACGCATTTACTTATTGGTTTGGGTATAAAGATACACCCAAAATATAGCCGGAATGTCTAGGTACAATCGTATATCTGTCAAAAATTTGTAGTTATTTGTTTTTCATAGATATCAGTTTTATTACAAAATACTTAAAGACCTTTTAGTATTGCTAATGAAGAAACGCAAATCACAATTCTGAAATAACCCACAGATAAGATCTAAGATCCTTTTCTCAAATTCGTTTCTCGTTCATAACTCATTATAGTACTTAATCTATAGTTTAGATAACAAAGATAAACTTATCACAATGCAGTATGAAGAAAATTCTACTAATCTTAACAAAATCCCCTAAGCTTACTGCATATTAACGCCTAACAACTCGCGATCTTTATTCAATTCCAGCCATCTGTTTTCGCGTAACGAGTAAAATATGATTGGGGTGAGAAATTGCATTTGTTAGTGCGCCATCGAGGGAATTTATGGGGTCGTAATAATGTATTTTATACTGAAACTCAGTCGACACCTGTGAATCAACATTGTAAAGTGTTTGATTGAAGGTTATCGTTCATCTAAATACGGGTCTGATGAACCCCTAATGACAAGATGTCAGTTCAAGCTATGGGTAGAATTAATGACTTATAAACGGAAACACTTTAATTTAAGGAAAGAATTTGTCAAAGGAGTTAAGGAACCAATAAAACATGTTGTCGATTCAGCAATAGCAAGTAAAAAATAGAGTAAAAAAGATTATACAAATAAATGTTGAGTCATTGTTAAAAGTCTTTGGGTGACATACAAACTTCCGACACTTTGCATGGCAACTACTCCCTCCACCAGTCTGAACTGAAGTAGTAGGTTCGGTGGAGTATGGTCTTGACATCCTGATTTATAAGAAGAGACCCATGTTTAGTAATGGGGCATTTATTGGTAATAGGAATATTAGGTAATATTAGTCGCTACAATTTGTCAATAGCGCTTCAGATGAGTGTCTGATAATACAGAGATGGCTTATCATTAGCCTAGGCTCGCACTAAACAGCTAGATTGTGGCAGCAGAAATATTTGTTCAGACAGTTATAGCAGCCAGGCTAGGAAGCCAAGATGCGCCCAGGGTTAGGCAGATTAGAGGAATTACTAAAAAGGCGTGAAAGTTAACAAAACAAACGAGCTATCGCAACGATTCAACCCTAAACCCAACTTCAACACACAGTTAATTGGTAGTAGTTATGCGTTACAAACACTAACGTTTTAGAGTGTAGTAAATTATCGGGTTCTGTTCGTATCAATTAATATTCGCAGACCCTTGTCGACCTTTATAATTCCGATAATCATCTTCACCTAATCTTGTCTAATCCTAGACTAATTCGAGCCTCCTCTAATTTATATCGAGTCGGCGTCGATAAATTATTAAGTGTTATCGAAGTTTAAAAGTTGTTAATAAATGTTGAAAATAATTGTATTAAATTTTATGAAAGTTATTTGATTATAATTTGAAAAGTAAATGATCTATTAAAATTAAATAAAGCATCATTATATGAAATTGAGTTAATCTTCAAGCACATAATCCCCATTTAAAGATTAATGGCACGTTTGTCGAGACATTTCTACATATGAGCATATTTATTTCGAGGATGCTCCAAAGTTAACAGTCATTTGATTTTTAAGCATCCTACATGTGATACGTCGCATTGCAAATGTTAAAAATTGTAGAGCATGCATTTACAGTACGCTAATAGGCATTGATCTTTTATGAGAATGTGTACCAGTATCTTTTTGGTCTCGAACTGCCTTTACAGTCATACAATGCAAATTAAATTAAAACCTCCCCGTCATAGTTACTGGCTTTTATTTAACAAAGCAGAAGCAAAACATTCACATGTGATTCTCACCTTTATGAACTCTAGCGCCAAGACTCGTAAAGTTAAATTGGAATTCACTCAAACTCAAACAATGTCGGCCGGAAAGATAAATGTGCCTAATCTCGCATTTGAAATTCATCTGAAAACTTTTCCCACTTCCACATATTATATAACATTTAAAGCGAGGTCTGAGGATTGGGAACATAATAATTGAGGTGGTAATCCATCTGCTGGTATAAACAGACGATATACAGTACTAAAAGCGATAAACTAGAAACGATTTCTTTCTGAACAGTACAGTGAAAAAAAAACAAATATACACCTACTAATTTAAAAGAGTTAATCATAAACTATGAAACAAAGGAAGCGATTTGGAGTCCGAAAAACGAAGGTTCTAAATTTTTTATGGCGACGAAATACTATATAGCTCACTAGGTATCAATAACGCGTTGTTGTCTAAAATAATTGGGCACGGTATTAAAGCCATTCTACCGTAGGTAATTTTTACGTAAAAATAAATGCCGTTCGTAACCCCACCGTCAATTTGGTACATTTATCATGAAAATATGAATAAAACACATGAAGTGTGAAAAAAAATACAAATGAAAATGTTCGTTTTTTCGTGTGAAAAGGTGCCGTACAGAGATTGTTTAGTATAAATATACAGAAACTTTTTTCAAATCATTTTCCTATCAAAAGTAGGGGCTACCTTAATACATATAATTTTATTTCTCGTTCTTAGTTTAAAGTCAGACGACGGCATAATCTAAAGAAGAACGCGTATGAAATATGGTAAAAGTTTACAAAACACATCAGCCCGGGATAATATGAGGATTCTTTCTTATTCATCTGTCTTCTCACTTTAACATGTATGCTTCGCGATTCAGAGGCATCTTCACTTAAATATTTATGAGGTTTTATTGTGTAAATTTAGGTAATTTAGGTTTCCGCGGTTTTTGATAAGGGTTGTTTATGTAGACGATAAAAAATATAATTTGCATAGAGTTGCTGTTTTGTGTTCCAGTTTTTGAAATGTCGCGATAAGATTTTTTCATAAGCCCTAAAATGATAAGTGGTTAACGTTGTAGTTTCGCATAAGCAAAATTTAAAGAATCACTGGTAAGTTGCACATTAAACAGTGATAATGCCGGAAGAAATTAAGTACCTACAAATTTGGTTTGAGCAATACGATTTATCCTTAACGAAACGAAGCTAGAGATTAGTATTAGTATTGACGGTCCCAAGCGACTATTGTGTAACATAGAAGCCTATCGCTAATCAAACAGTATCCTTTGAATGCAACTCCGCAGGCCTGAGCTTGGGTAAGTCTAATTGAATTCTAATTAGTGACTGGTCCCATTAATTGGAATTGAGCGCGCAGAGAAATTATATTGATAATCCCCGAGTGTCTGCGATAGTTCGGTGGCATAAAGTTATTATAAAGTTATATGACTAAATTGGTCTTATGCTCGACTTGTTTAGAAACATCCAAGAATTCTGAGATAGGAGTTGTTCAC
>LGAG01000525.1:174978-223947 GCA_001278395.1 Lerema accius
GTTTTTGGGCTATTTCCATTAAAAGTATTATAATTAAATTATTAAAATACAATTTAATTAACTTTCGTGTAACGCTTGCTGAATCTGCATTGAATCATTTATTAAGTTCGGAGTGCAATCAATTTATTGCTGGACGTTTTAAGTGATTGTTCCGACCGGTACGGGGTAAATTGCTTCAATTTTAAATGTTATTTAGGTTCTACGTTGGACAGGTTTAGGTGAAGTTTTAATCTGAAACTCGACATAAATAATACTATATGACATAGTGTTAACTTTTCGTGCATTAAAAGGGAAAAAAATGTAATACAGTAAGCTCGCTGATATGATCTTCTGAAGTAAAGCTTAATAGGTCCAATTAAATGCAATTTAAAATTTTACTTTCATCGTAAAAACTGGGTCATTAAAAGGCTAAAAAAATCGTTTTTAAAATCAGTTTGTATAGACAATATCGTAGTTCTGCGATTCTTTTATTTTATTAGATAGTGTTATTTTTACTTCCCAGAGATCTTCGTAACGAAAACACCTGGTTTTAATACTTATTTTTAACGTAGTACTACAAGTTTACTCGCAGCTTTTCCTAATATTTTTCGTGCAGTTTCATGCTTTTTATCGTTTCACAACACGGAAAATTCACTTAAGATTTCGGTGTAAGAGAAAATTTACACCAAGTATGTGTTCTCATGAGACGTTGTACTCTGAGCTTGCACCAATGACGGGATCTTGGAATTAAATTCCTCTCCCACACGAAATATGACAGAGATCTGGAACAAACCGGAACGATCTGGAATTTACTGGAAATGCCCAGCAGAATGGAATAGCTACTGACCTGGTTTTTACGACGTAAGTAAAATTTTAAATTGTATTTAATTGAATCTTTTAAGCCTTACTACAGTAGATCATGTTGGCAAGATCGTGTACTGTGATACATTTTTATCTATATTCTGCTTGTTTATGAGGAATTATTAAAACTCATTTCTTATTGATCCTACCACAAAAATCACAGCTGTACTATATATGAAAACTAAATTTTCAAATATTACTGTTAAATTATTTTCTGTCAACTTAAGAAGGGTACGAACTCTAGTGGCTTTCCACAGGAGTTGTCTAAACCTAACCAGCTTGCTACTGATACTTAGTAATAAGCATAAAAATACTAGCATTAAGCGCAGGAAACTAAAAACATTTAACGCTGAAAGTTGAACGTTACACGAAAAAGTTTTCCGAGTTAATTTCAACCATCTAAAATTTACACTATACCAGTGTTCCCTGGGAGGTGGTGTTTTCTGTTTGAAGTTACGAGTGTTGCCGTGACAGTTTTTCCTCATGCTAATTTTATTGCAAGGGAATATTATGTTTTTTACCCCTGATGCTAAAAAAAGGGTGCTAAGGTGGATGTATATGTACGAGTAAGTACAGATACACTAATATATTATCTGTATGTGCCTATTTTTTATATTTCATGTTATTAGTTTCAAAGATGCAAAGTACTTCAAAGAGTTGTCAGCAATATCAGAAAAAAATATTGTAGCTTTTTAAAAACAAGTTTTTAGGCTTAAGTAAAATTCAAAAAATGATTTTTTGTAGTAGATTGCATAATAAGCACCCAAAATTATTTCATTTCTTATGTCAAGTTGTAATTTACTACAAAATACGAAGTTAAAAAAATACTAGAAAACGTGATACAAACTATGAAATTAAGCAAAAAACCTAATTTTACGAAATTTCTTAGCTCCTTCTATATAAATGTAAATTCTTTGTGAAAAGTAAATCTTAAGCTGAAACACAATTTAGAAGATAAAACATTTTCCCTCGCACCTTGCATATTTTGTCGTAATCATGTCACACATTTTGGAGCTTACAAATATCTTGTTACCGCCTCACGGAGTAACTGAAGCGAAAACCGCGTTCATCAACCACACTCGGTTTCTTATGTCTTTGAAAATTTTGTTGTGATATTTCGAAGAAAAACTGAATTCTTGATGTGATGTCTAATCTGGTAGAAGCGTGGAGTTGCATCAATGTATAATTTAATTTTAATATCGGTATTAAAAAAGGTAAGTTCAACGTAATAAAAAGTACATTTGTTTGTTGTACTTTTTTATATGTACGAGTATTTGTGATGAAATATTATCTTCGTCTCGGTTCATCTATATTACGGTACATTTCGCGAGACTTGCAGATATACGAGTAGGTAATTTAGCATTAGAAATTAAAGTCTAAATGAGATCTGATCACTTTTTGACAGAGCGAGCAATAGAGTCTCGTCTTGGTAACATTTTATACGAAAAAGTGTTCGTGATCGATTTACTTTTCGTAAACAGATTTTCTTTTAATTTTTTTAATTTACTTAGCGTAGCGATTCATAATGAAACCGTAGTATTAAATGCTGAGGTAATCAGGCAATTGTAAGTGGTGAAATTTCTTGAGAACTAATAGAATTGGCGTTTAATTTAAATGGTTTGTCCCGGTTTTAACTAATACTTAGACCACTGGCTAAGAACATTTAGGTCAATCCTTTATCCTTTCAACAATACATTTAGGGCCGATTTCACGGACGAAATAGTCTTGAATATACCTGTTGACTGTCAAATAATCATGTTTGCATTTGACCAAGCTATACGATGACTACGAATAACTTTTTACCACCAATTTCGAAAGTATTACAGGCTCATCCTTCCAATAAAAATGGCGTTAGATTATGAAATGTATTTGTAAAATCATAATAAAAAAAATGTTTTTGATCACGTGACAGACAAAAGACCTCTGATGTTATCTTACTACCTACTTATTTACAAAGTACTCAGGGAAAGCAGACCAAATTCGCAGTATTACAAATGGTTGTTCATAATCAAGTTACACTTAGTTCTAAGTTCTCGTTTGATGTGAAATAACTGAGTCGAGAAACGCGCGGCATCATCTACGAGCGGTTGGTTTCGTTAGTTATGTACAGAGGCGGTTTTCGTCACATCACGAGTGAGTGAGAAATCTGAATCGTACACGTTTTCATATTTACGAGATATTTTATAACATTTCTGCTATTTGAACTACGAAATGTTGATATCTTGGAAATGATGCCATGGTACTTGTGTTGCTTTCGTAAAAGTTCTGGCGAATAAATTTTGAATTAGTAACTTGGACTTGCTCTGTTTTTAGGGAAATACTTCTAGAATTTGCAACGAATTTCTGTGTAGTATTAAAATTACTGTAGCGAAAGTTCTGCAGTTAAGGTATCGCTTCAACTATTTAGAACTTTTAAATTATATTTAGTCATTGATTGCCTTGATAATATTCTTTCATGGGCTGCATTCTATATTCAATTTAGTTAATCAATTATAGTCATAATATTCAAATTTATATCACCTTTTAAAACTAAAAAAAAATATAGCACGATTTATCCCTAAGTCGATTTAAGAATTTCAGTCTTTTTAAAACCAAAAAAAAACTTGCCTTATCGGGAATCGAACCTGTTCAAAGTTCTTTTGCTCTAAAAAGAAAGTCAACAGTTATGCTAAGAGATTTTCCATAGTATGATTTATGGTTTTGATTTACAGGACCTTGAAAAAGCTATCAACTTTCCAAAGCGAGCATACCAATTTGCGAGTTGTCGTAAATCACCGTGCCCCTAAGCGCAACGATAGTCAGTAATTACACCATTAATTTTCCGATTCCTAGCCTTGCTTTTCTGCCATCCATGGTCTTCAATTTTTGATGTCAAGTTCGTCACAAACTCTGGTTTGAAGTTATTAGTCGTTATTATTAAAGCAGTCAAATGTTTATGCAAAAAATCGTCATAATATTTATTTACACTATGTATTATGTAGTTACACTGTCTTAAAATTAAAATGGTTTAATATATTGTGCGCTCACGAGAATATAACAAAGTAATGGTTATTGATGCCGTTATTATTAAATTGTCACATGATTATGACAAAATGGTGATTTAAAAATCTACCTTAGTGCCTTAAGTAACGGGAAGTTAACATTATTAATGGACAAAGTGCAAACTAGCAAATCATTCATAATATGCCAGTCGATAGGTTTAATTAATTACAATGCTATCCATAGGGATTACGGTACGCCAGACAGTTTGTCAACGTCAATTGCAAGTTAACGAAAATTTAGTTGCTCATAGTTACCGTGTATTAATAATACGAGTACCTATTATCACTCCCGTAAAATTCTAAAGGTATACGCAGACCATTTTTCGAAACGGAATTACCTTTAATTTAAGGATCGGATTACAGTTTACTCAATACTGAATCTTAATAAATTAGAGATAAGATTTAAAGTTAATTTAAAGTTTATTAATAAGCGTTTAAATGTCGACATTTACAACTTTAAAATCGGTAGTTACCTATCAATTGTTAACAGCGAAAGTTCATTTGATTAATGGGCCTTTATACGAATAAATGAATATTTTTTTATATTATTTTATTAGTTTTTCACCAATCTCACGAACGTCGTAGATTACGAAGGCCATACAATCGTACCTCTATAAGTGGCAGTTACCGAATTGTTTGCAGGATGTATCAATTTATAAAATCATTTTAGCAGCTTGTTATGAATTCGACCTCTCAATGTCAATCCCATCAAATCACCGAGGTGCACTAATTCTCTACATAATAATTCTCTACAGGTTTGAACTCAACGTCATATTTATATCCAATAAACTTCCGTTCATTTTCATTTACTTCCACTCGAAACAAGTATTAAACTTTGCAATCATTTACAGCTCTTCATTTTAATAAGACCCATAATAATGGAATCGTTGGAGGTAACGAAAGGATTTTGTTTATAGACCATTAATGAATTTTACGCAAAATGTTTGACCTCCAACCCTCCTTGATGCCTCAATTTGTAGGGGATCGAAAATTTAACGCTATTCTTTGTTTACAATTTATTTTACTTGTAATAAATTCCCAAACGATGTTTGCGGTTCGATCGCTTCGTTTGCAAACCGTTTTATTAATTTTAGTTATGAATTAGTTAAATATTGGAATCCAATTAAAATATAAAATTTTGATTTATACCTACGTCTCCTTATTAATCGAATTGATGTTTAAATTGTTAGTTTGATAAAAGGATTGTTTAAAGGTAATAAAGACACTTTTAACACAAGTTTGATTACGAATTAATCAATTTTTTATAATTTTTCATATCTTTTTTTATTTTTCTACGTAATATTAACAATTTATAGATTAGTTTATGACTAATTTCCCAGAATTGCTCAATATTATACATTAATATGTTATAGTTTGTGGAAGCTACTAGATTCGTCTCGATTGTCAGAGTGATATAGGCTACATTTCTTTTGGAAATCCCCCCTAATTTTTAGCCGTCGATTTTTTAGTTTTTCTATTAATTATTACTAGATAGCTCTAGTTACTATTAATCTTATTATTAGTTTAAACATTTAGAAGTTAAGCTGGAACCCAGCACGGAAATTAACCCCCAAAATATTCCTCAACTATTTGGGGAAGTTGTGAAAAGTTGTAGCGGAATGCAAGCGTTAATTAATAACATACTAAAATTATTGGTTGAAATTTTTTAAACCGTTGAATTACAGTCCGTCCCAGTTATCGAGAATGATGGACGACCCGAACAAGCTATTCATAGTGAGCTATTCACAACGCTATTCATGACGTTATTAAGGGGTAAATTGTTGCAGCGTGGTCGTGATGAATTAATTCTGATACCCGCTTTTTTGTTATTATTGCTGTAATAACGTCTTGATATTGATGCTTTCACAATTTATATTGAGAATGGTATGGTTACTAACTTACATTTTTTATTGGTGTATAATATAGTGCCTACATTAGTTTTTTAAGGTAATAGAAAAGTATAAACGAGTTTACAATACCACCGACATTATGACAAACCACGGGTAGGACTGTACATTATAGTCTGTTAATTCATTAGTAGGTCCAGTCAGTGATAACGTTTTAACAACATTGAATATTGTCATAAACAGTTGTTAGCAGGATGATTGTATTGACCAATTAACAGTTCTCCTTATAGTCCTACTCATGGTTTGTCACAATGTCTATCGGCAGTAGGGAATAGTGGCACTGCAAGCTCATTTACTATTCTCTTGATTACAAAATAATATACCTGCTATTTTTGAAGTCATACTTCCTTTATAATATAGAGTTGTGGAATAGGAGAAGTTGCCAAGTGAAATAAACATAACAGAGTATCTACTTAGGTAGGTTGACCTTTGATGTCAGGGCTCAATAAACTACCCGATTTGTGGCAAAGTAGAAAACTTCCGAACTTTACGAATTTAGATTCGTGTGAAGATACCCAGCGGTTTTATGGGTATGCTGTAATCGGTTTTGCGTTGTAACGTTAACCTTAGTTGTGGGAAAACCGTCACAACTTTGAGATGGAAAATTCTCTACCATTCTGATTTAATATATGTAGGAGAATGTAGTCAAACTTGTGATGTAAGCCAGTGGCGTTTATAACCTGGCGGATTAAATCGTGATCGATCAAATTAAACGCCCGTGGTTATGCGTTAGAGTGGTAGGTTTAAATTTTTTGGGCATTTCTTGGCTACCGAGATCACGTAAAATCTTTGGTCTTGGGTTATTATTAGAAAGGTAGCTGTTGTTAAGAGTTAAAAGCATTTGAGTAGCAAAGAGTTTCTGGATTGGCTTAGCAACCAAGTAACGTAGGATTCTGCCACCATTCTCATTAGGACAGCATGAAAAAAAGTCCATTACACAGCGAAGAAGAAAAGTACAATTTTAATTTTCTTTTTGTTAAACTCTAAGTTTGTTATCATTCGTTACGTAACAATCAATACGCTTGCGCAAATAAAACTGTCAGGTTTATCGAAACTTTACGCGCCCTTCCGAACATAATTTCATGAGTTTATTTCATAATGGACCATCAAAAGGACTTGTTTTAAAACCGTCTGTTCAGTATTCAAAGACGTATCCACGATAACTTATCCCTTTGAATAATTGATGCGCTAATTGAATTTTGCCTCTTGAATATTAATTTTCTTAGGTTCTTTCTATTCGTTTTACGAATGTTCTTTCTCTAATGGAATTAATTGATTTGCACTGGTTTTCTTAGTCTCGTAATAGTAAAGCTTTTAATAATAATTGGGTTTATGTCTGTTGACTATTCATTTGTTTTCAAAAGATTGTCTCTTTTGAGTACTTTTTCTCGATTAATTATTTTTTAATTTTTTTTAATTATACCCTACCGTCATTAATGTTTATCTTGCACCATAACTACTATATGGATATTTAGAAAAAATATATTTCGCGTGGCCAGAAAGTGTGTGGGTGATTGCTATAATAGTGGCATTTGTTGATTACTTCTGTGATTTGGAGGGGTCATAATACAACCTCTAAAAATTTTAAAATAATATTATAATTTTTTGGGACACATATGCCTTTAAATCAACTTTGGTGCAAAATGGGTACAGAAACCTTTTCCTAGTTTTAAGGTATTTTTTTATAAGCTGCACTTAGAAAGGTCATCCACTTTTTTTCTATTAACCAAGTTTGAATTATACTATTTCAAATACGATTTGTAATACTTTTTCAACCTTTGCCAATCCATCTCCTTTCAAATACAGCTTTCCAATCCTGTACCTTATCTGCCAAAAACGGTTAAAATATTTGATCTTTATACCGTTTTATGGTTACGAAAAATCCCAAAAATAGAAGAAGAACAAAACAAAATTATGCTTAAATGTTATCCAATTTACTTCCCTATAAAACTTTGTCAACTCCCTAACAAGACACAGAGGATGTCGTCACTTAGCTTCTTAATGTACTTTGAATCTACTTAAAGGTAATTTGGACTGTCCATTAGAGTTTAGAATTGTCCTCAGGATTTACGATTCGCCATTATCCGTGTCTGCGGAGCTGTTTGTTCTTTTCGTAACGACTGCGATACGATTTTTATTGCGGCGGTGTAAATTAATGATTTTGTTTTGTACTACAAAATAGCGAATGATATTTTTTGTTAAGTTCAAATTAAAATATTATTTCGCGTTTGGAAGTAATAGCTCAGGAGCTCTGTTAACAAAATGTCAAAAATTTTACAACTTAAATTATATTAAGGAAAATTTTAAAAAAAATCGTTTGTTCACGACCATTATCATAGATGGTCAATTCTGATGTCTTATGAGAAGTGTTGACAAAGAATTGCCAGTTACAACTATTTCCGTAATAGATTTAATCATTAGTATTGAATACGAATCTATAATATACTCTCAAGTAGCAACATTTATTAATAAATTTCAAAGATGCATACAGCTTCTTTTAAATCAAATCTGTTTAATGTTAAAGTGTAATTGGGATTGATAAATCGATATTTTTCATGAATAATAATGAGGCTTTCAAGAGAATTTGTAGGATACAGTACCTTGAAAACAGTTGAACAGTAGATATTTCCAGTTTAGGCTTACTTGAAGTGGTTTGGAAACTCAATTTAAATTAAAATATTCAAGACTGTGAATAATCTCAGCTGAATTTGGATTAATAAATCATTCAAATTTTAGTCTATGAGATAGTAGCTAATCATATGGATTTTAGGTGTATATTTGAGACCTACACAGTAAGTGGTAGAGTAATTAATATCTTGAGAAACCTTTAGATCGCACATAAAAAAAAATAAAGTATTATGGACCTACGAAGTCCATTCTTCTTACTATTGTAAAATTACGTTTAAGTAAACTGAAGTTCCGAATACGAAATACATAATTATAAACTTTTACTTTATAAACATTGCTATTGAAAAAAGGTAAAAATGAAATTTTTTTGCTACAATCCCATTAAACAGTTATACCATATTTTATGGCACCAAAATAATTTCACAGAGGCTAACTGTACCTTTCAAAATATCCCCTTCAATCATTTTTATTTTGATAACTTACATTTGCAAATGGCTACATCCCAGTAAATTAATTATACAGAATACTCTATTCGTATTAGCTGAGTGCAATCGTTCTCGCATATAACTAATTTCACTTAACACGTAGTTGTAATTTAGCGGTTGCTGTGTGCACTACGTCACTGTATGTAGGGCGACGCAAGTTGGATCATAGCCAGATAGTCGGCTGTAAGTTTAGATGTCGTAAAACCTTTGGTCCTCTGTACGGAATTTGTGTATCAAAGTTTGGATAACTAACTTTTTTAATAAAGGAGTATTGAAGTATTATGTAAGCAAATCGTCAACTCTCTTCCTTAATCCTCCCCTCTATTTTGTATTTGAATGATCTTTAATCTTGTTACTTCTTAAAATGAAGCCATTAAAACATCCTTTGTAAATATTTGTTTTATTTAAATTTTTTGTATCCGAGGTAGGGTGGGGTTTTCTCGTGTAGTAATCTTGTTTACTTGATACCTTTTTAAATTTATCTCTTTGTGAATACTTTTTTTTTCGATTTGTATGGTCTTTGTCCTGTTGTTTAGTGTCAGGTACATTCACCGTAGGTTTCCATGTATCCTTAGTAAGTGCTCATTATTTTGCCGACTTTACCTGCGATGGAGTTTCAATAACTCTAATCGTTTGGCTGGTCCCTTGAAATACCATCACTACCGAACGACTATCTTTCTATGTCATGTTTGTTCCTTCTTAAAGATACTTAACAAAATGTTTATCGCTATCAGTCAAGCAATTTAGGAGGAGTTACATTATAAAAATACACGTACCTTTCCTAGGCCTTATTACTTATTTCTGTCCAATTACAAAAAAAACAATTATTTGCTTTTGTTTCGTCTTGCATCTTCATTGAAACAAGAACAATTTCCCAAACAAATATAATGTTATTTCTCTAACAAAAATATTATTTGGATGTTACAATTCTGCTACATATAAATATTTTGTTTTTTGTGTACGCTCACATAAAATAATCTCTCTCGAATTTTCGTCTATTAAAAGACTCGTTATTTTTCAATGTAACTTGAACTAAATACCTACATTTATCAAGTCAAACTTTTCATACTTAAACTTAAAACAATACGGTGCTAATTACATTCAACCAATGACCTGAGTCTGTTAAATTCCTGATTATACTTTACAATGCGCTAGACTATTCCGTTTGTCAAAGTTTACCGAAAGTGCCTAGCTAGCTAGCTTTTCCTTTCTCAGAGCTCCGCTTGAATTTGCAGCCTGGAAATGTTGACGTGATTAAATTCTTGCCTATTTTTGACAATTGAATTTACGATTCTTTTGGCATAATAGTGATCATGGCAGACTGCTGTTCAAAGAAACCACGGTTTGATTCCCAGCGAGATAGAAATTTGAATGATCTGTCTGAGTGTGTGAATTCTTGTCTTTGTACTTATTATTTAAGGCACCAATGACACAGAAACAATTCTACTGTGTGGCTGACAACGTGCCACGTTATAAAAAATATAATGGTTATATTTGGTAATGTTATGTTGGTAAGAAAATATAGCAATTATTATATTCAATGTAATTTTACCCTAAAGTTTGCATCTTAAACACATATAGCTGTCATTTAAGGGCTACTTTTGATAACCAAAATGAATGAAGAATTAGACACATCTTTCCCTTATAGTGAATCAATCTGAAAAAGGATTACAGCTATTGACATTTTAAGCATACGAAAAAGCCTTGGGCAATTATAGGTGACGTTGTCAAAATCAATAACGGTAACCAAAGTACAGGTTCGGCCATTTGTGGAATACAATTGTCACCTGTCCTTTCTACATTCAATAGACCTGCAAAGGGGCTTATTGATGACCTACATTTGATTGAGAGTATTGAGAACTATCTTCAAAGCCCTGAGCTCAGGTATAATGTGAACCCTAGATTTTTTAGCATAGTATTTTCTGTTGTGAACATCCTTCTGTCATGGACTACTCCTGTAATATCTTTGTGTCTCATCATTCGTTGTATATGCATTGGTAATTACTAGTATTTAATGGAAATGGAATTGCAATGCCAATACCTAGGTACTACAAAAATATGCATATTGATAAAATGTTTTTCTTCTAAGATGCAAGTGCTTAAGAAGTGGGTACCTACTTAAGCCTGTCTGCTTCATCCTCGGATAATATACACACAAAAAAATTTAAACTTTGTTAGAATATAACTGCAGTTTTAAGGTATCAATCATTAATTTATTAGCGAACTATAGTTATCTGTAATTATTGAGTGATGTTAAGTTTTCGGAGGTTTCTGTTTCCTGCCTCGCTAAGGTGTACCATATGAAAATTAAGTCAAATAACATTGAATAATCACATCTTTACAATAACGAATTTAAATTCAATCAATTTAAATAAAACATGTTCCAATGTTCCACTGGTTCCGTATTAAAAAGTTTTCATTTCATTCCTTTAGCTCTGCAACAAAATATATGTAAATGTTTAACGTAAAAGAAAAGTACAAAGTACAAAGAAAATATGATTCAAATAATAGTGAGTGGAAGTCTCAACGAACAAAACGTTCTCATTAATGACGAGTTTGCCTGCATATGGAGTATTTTTTATGTTCTGTCCGTAGTATAGTGTACTGTACAATGTAAAGCAACCGGGTTAACAGAACGGAAATGCAGTTTGCTCGGATATAATCTGATTCCGTTTGCCAGTGTTAAGTACTTCGCGGAATTTATAATTTATTACTTTTGGACGTTTGTAACTGGCCTCGTAAAATTTATTACTATTATAATTGGTACGATAAATCGATTCTTTGAATTTAAAAACTCGCCACTGATTACTTTTACAAAAATAAAATTGTGAGGGGTTAATTTGTACATTGAAAGTTGGAAATTGAGATAGATTGACTTTGTTATCGATATAGAAGCTAAACAATTATATGAAATGTTTGCTTGTCTGGCTGTAAACGCATAAAGTGGAATTCTCTGGACCTAATTAGATAAAACGTGATAAGTCTGTAACCACTATGACGTCGACGACTTAAGGTTGCATAGAATCCATGGAATATCTGGAAAATGGTAATCAAATCGAACGGTAACCAAGCTACTATTTCATTTATAAAATGCATTAACAACCATCTTAAGAACTTCGTGAAATTTTGACATACCATGTCGTCAGTTGCGTTCTTGCCAAGTGTCATAAGACAAGACAAATTCTCAAGGAAATGTCTCAGATACGATCGTTAATCAATCTCAAGAGCAATCTTTATTATTACCGCTAAAACAAGATCAAAAAATGTCAGGAATAATAAATCAAAGTCAACGGTTGTGTGAATAAAATTTTATCACCCCTTTTCACCCAATTTCAATTTCTTAACAACTTGTTTACGCGGAGATAAATTTACAGAAGGGTCGGAATGTTAATTGCTTGGTCCAAGTTTTAAGAGGAAAGCAATTTGTACCGATATTATTAGGTTCAAGCAATAATGTGTTACACCTTCTTTTTCACTGTTTATTATACTCCTTATTAAATGTTGACACCAGTGTTATTACCAAAAGCATTTGCTTCCAGAGAGTTTTTGTGGTTGGACTTGTAATATTACCAATACTGAAGTTTAAAAATCAAATTACAGAAAATTTTGTCAAAACAAAAAAAAACATGATTACGTTAAGAGTACATTTTTATGAGTTTAAATTCTAACTAACTATTTTGTCAAAACTCTCGAACGTTGATTATGCCCATTGTTCTAAGTTAAATCGTATCTTTCAGAATTTAAAGAATGTGAATCTAAACAGATTTTCTAAATAAGTCGAAAATATTTTACGAAATCAAATATTTCAATTTGAACTTTGTCTATATAATTATCCGTTTTTAATTTCCTTGATCCCTAGAAACTTCTATCCACCGCATAGTGCTCTATCATCATGTCAATAGCAGATGTTCCGCCACTAAAGCTTAACTGATGACGTCAGTATTTCCAACAGGGAAAGCTGGGAATAATCCAAATTCTTCAATACTATGTTGCAGACCGGTACTAAGAAGTATACTTAAGAAGTATACTTGTCATTGAAGTAACAAATTAACAATTATGATACTGTCAAATTGAAACGTAATTTTTACAAACCAATCTAACATACTAGCAAACGCCCGCGATTCCTCTTCTAGTTATCTTAGCGTGATGTTATAAATGAACTATGTTACACTAAAATATATTTTCAAATCGGTCAAGTACTTCCTAACATTAGCGCATTCCAACAAACAAATAAACAAAACTCTTTAGCTTTATATTATCAATATAGATATAGGTTTAAAAAAAATATATAATTTTAAAGACATGTAAAAATAAAAGACTTACATCTTAATTACTATCCCAAACTATAATAAATTGAATAGCATACTGTAGGCCTATCTGGAAACCGAATATGGGACAGAACACGTTTTGATATAAGGCCGTTACATAACTTTCGATAAGAAACAAGTATTCATGTAGTTTTTAAGCATAAATTTATTCCACAGACCCCGATAAATCACGTAAAGTGGAGATGTCAACGTCATGATACCGGACTTATGTGATTACTGCGGAAGTGTCCGCCTTGACCAATTACTTCCTTACGAAGCTGTTACGCTATTATGTAAATGGGATGTATAATAACCGTCATCTTAAAAACATCAATACACGTCTTAATAGAAGCTTAGGAAAGGTCTTTTTATACAAGTAATTTTTTGTTAGACTTCCTATTTTGTACTTTACTAGCACTATAATTGCTTTGGTTAACTACTGTTAATTACAAAGTTTAAAATTTAAAAAATCTTAAAACGAAATATTTTTTTCACGTACCTAGTCATCGGTAATATTGTTTACCGAAGGTGCTACGAAATGGATGAAAATAACATGGAGAAAGAAAGATATTAATTATTTAAGAAAAATATTTTATTAATTTAGGTGTAAGTTATTTATAATAATGTGTTACTGTAAATAACAAAAAAATTAAAATTAAATTACTAATCCTGTTATTGTCTTATAATAATTTATCGCATGTTGTAAACATAATTGATGATAATAATAAACGTTGATAAACCTCAAATAAACAATTATTACTAAGCAGATTAAGGCAGAACCAGAAAAGCAACATCGAAACACAAAATTAATACTACGTCACTGCATGGTGACAATGAAAAAGATTTCATAATATCTAACCTTAAAAGCATTATAGTACCTAGTATACCTTGTCTTTTATCACTTATACTCACTTTGATCTATTGCACGGTGCTCAATCAATCATGCCGAAGAAGTGTGGACGTCGCCGACGGCTAAGTAGGCTTTGACGAATTGCTTCTTTGTGAAGATTTAATGCTTGGAAACTTTCTATACCTTTGAATCGCAGTTTACTTGCAAAGTTGCCGAGTTTAGTAACATCCATTAAAGCATTTATCGCTGTATTTTTGATATTAATAGCTAGAATGATGTATCGTGTATATGAAACAGTTGATGATAAACTGATTAATTAATAACTAAGTTGTTTAAAAAGTGTATTTAGGTCCATAATGTAATTTTGTATCAATTATTAATGTTTCAATTATTATTAAGACTTTATCTAACTTTTCAGCTGAAACGTAAGAATATTACGTTTCATCTAAGACGCATTTTAATTCACCTCAATTGAGGATAAGTTTTTCCAAAAATAGACTTTAGCTAAGATTATTATCGTATCTTTCCTAGAAATCTGTCTGACATTTCATTAATCTCCAGCGTAGATCAACCACCAAAAGATACTTAAAGATAGTATAGTTCTGGCTCAGATTTTAAAGGTCTTTCTTTCATATTTTTTTCCTTTTAAGCACCAATTTCACCAATAGCGTCTTAATCCGAGAGTAGCTATAACAAGGATAAAGATAATGTTATCACATCAGGTACTCCTTACTTTCAATTGTGATAATAAAAACCTTTAATAACTGCTTCACATATTGGACAAGTTTTGCTATGGCGGCGTTTTAATAATTCTGTTTTGCTATTTATTATCGCTGGTGCCCTGGAGTATCTTGAATTTTTGACATCAGTACCACTCCAGCATTAACTATGGTGTTCAAAACCAAACTCGGATCCTCTAAAATACCTAACAAAGTTTTTATTCAAATCCATCAAACCGTTTAGAAGTGGTTTATGACAAACTCACATACGTTGTGTTTTATTATAATTTCCATGAGCTATAGTGGCTTACCATCGATAGCCATTCTGTTCCTTGGTCAGTAACGGTACCATAAAAGTATATCTCAGCACCAACAGTCATGCCTTAACGATTTAAATCCCCACGACTTTTGTAGATCACAGGTTATCGTAACTTCACAGTGCTAATTGAGTCCGCGGGGTATTCAGAACAAGCTAGAAGCTTCCATTGTATGAACGAACTTCAACAAAACTATTGACAATCAGCAATACCGACCAAAGTTTATAACAATGTCAATGTGACCGAATTCAATGTTCGGAAAACAAGTTGGATACCAATTATTATAATTGACTATACTGTATGTAGGAATATAATAGATAAACTCCAATATATCAATTTATTTCATAGGCTCTGTGGGACGAGTACTATTTATATAGTACTATAATATAGAGAGATTCTTGTCGTTTCAACTCTATTTCCTACCAAATAGGTAACATGGAAAGCACACGTCATCAAATTACTATGGGTACGTGTATAATGTGTCATGTAATAGCAGCGAATGCCATACATATTTAAACAAAACCAAAATCTCTCAGTAGAATGTGTTGTCGTGCTTTCGACGCCAAAATTCTGATTAAATCCTGTCGCGTCTGGAGTAATCCGAAAACAATTCGTACAATGAAAGCGCGGATTAAACACAGATGTTGAGGCATCTCCCTTAAAGCGTTTCACTTGACGAATTGCTCGAGTTGAGATTAAGACAACGGCCTCTTTATGTTAAAAGGCGAAACAAATTTCAGTAAATGTTAAAATAGGTACAGATGAATTTCATGTCAAATGATCTCATTAACTCTGTTATTGTATGAAACACTTTCTCAGCAAATTTTATGTTAACAGACAATGATATATAAGTTTTTAGTTAACTAGCAGTAACAAACTTCCAAATACTGCCCGGGCGTTGTAATAAAAAACATAAAGCCTATATTACTCCCATAATGGAGACGAAACTTATGCCGGCACATATAATAAAATCCGTTAAGCTGTTTAGGTTCTAGACCGTGTCAATGACATAGACATACATATATACTAATATATGCCAACATATTATTACACTTTCAAAAACATTATCTTCCTACTGGAGCAGGAGAAGGGAGTAATACTACGAGCCTATGCCGTCAAAAAAATATGTCAGGTCCCATCAAAGGCGGAGTAACTTGCCTAAAAATATGAAATAACCAAATGTATTTATTAAAAAGGCTGCAAAAAATATCCTATATCAAAGAGTTATTGACGCTTTGAAATTCGTTACGCTAAGCTTTAACACACGCCACTTTCAGTGAAAGGTTAGAGGCGGAAATTGTTGAACGCCTACGTATTTATGCTTTAAAAATTTCGCTGAAAAGAAAGAACTATATTGTTTTAAAATGATATCATTAATTACCTACACAAACGGGCTGTAAGCCTAAGTCCTAGAGCGTGGTTCACTGCGCTGTTTAGTTGCTAACCTAAGTGTCGGACGTTTTTCGACATGATTAAACGACTGTCATCTAACGATAACATACAGGAGAGACGGCTTAACGTGCCTTCGAAAGTACCTTATATAGTTATTCTCTGTTAGTTTTTAAAACCAAATAATTATTCTGACGACCCCGTAGCCTAGTTTGTAGTGATCCTGCCTGCGAAGCGAGGGGTCCTGGGTTCGATTCCCGGCCGGGGTAGGTATTTATGTGACAGATAAATGTTTGTTCTCGGGTTATGGGTGTTAGCGATGCGTTATTTGTGTTGTCCACGCCACCCGCGACTCAGGGTATCCTACTGCGGGGGTATGAGTGTGTAAGCGTTTATTTATTTAATCAAACCGATAACTTACATTCATCAACTACTTTTCCCTGTTCATTTCTAAGTGAACTTTGTGAAACCGAACTCTTACTGTTCAGATCATTTCCGAACGAAACCCAGCTGCTACAAGTGCCTCTAAGCGCTCCACTTGAAGGATTGCTTGAGTCAAGATTAAGACAAGAGGCTCTTCGCGTTAAAAGACGTCATTTTCCCCGTCGTAATTAATGACCATGTTTTGTTTGCTTACATTTCTTTAGGAATATATTATTTCTTAGATGATTCTTTGTTGTATAACACGTTTTTTTGTGTTAAAAATTTTGGAAATTGTTTGTGTGAAATTAGGTCCCTTAACCGTTATTGCGTACTTTCCACATAAATTGAAGTTGGTTTGAATGTTGAAATTACTGTTTTTATATTGCGTTTTTATCTTAAGTTTTTTTTTAACTATGGTTTTCTTTATTTTCAGGTGCTCTGTTCAGGAATTTGATGACTGGAAAACTGAAGTAAGTGATAATTTTTTAATTTTACAAAATTTTCCTATAATGTTTTCTAACAATTTACCCATTTTAAAAATCACTTTTCTAATTTTAATATCGCAAATGTTTCGATAACAACTAATAGACTGTGGAAGTGCTTAAATAAAATATACGAGTATCATATCTCCGAAGATAATAATCGTTTATAATTTTAGCAAGCGTGTGTAAATACTCTCTAATTGCTCCTTGGCCAAAACACAGTAACCTATCAAAGCAAACATTCCCATATCTCATCTATAACAAATGAGACCACGGCGGTAATTTACAAACACTCGACGACAAATGAGTGCTACAGTTTCATTTATACAAACATGTTTACAAATCCATTTGACTTACGATCTTTACGATTGTTAATCGTAAATGATTAACTAAAAAAAAAATGAATATCATATTTCATGATGTTACCCCATGGGGATTATTTACAAACTTTCAGCGAAAAAATTAATTGCACTATTTTATTCCCAAAATTACATGTTGACAAATTCATTTGATTCACAATTCATTATGTAGTAAACAAACAATAAATTAAATACTGTGTTAAATTTTATTATTTGAACGCATTTTGCTGGTACGGTTTGGTTGTTGTTTTAAAAGAAAATTTAAATACATACAAGTTACAATTATAACACACAATTCCGAAATGCGAGTTTTGAAATTGTATCCTATTGCAATTTCAACAAACGTGCCCCATGGTTGCCAATATCACTAATTGAGATTTTAGTATCGAATACTAGATATTCGAGCTTCATAATTTTGAATTCAAATAGCCAGGATTCATTTCGGTAGTGTTTTGTTCATAATTTAGTGCAGTTTCACATTGTTTGAGAAACTCGCGAACGATATTCACGGTTTGCATTTAGAAGGCGTTGTTTGATGATTTCGAGTTTATAGTAGGCGAAATTTGATAGAAATTTTAGATTCATTATCATAATAACTGAACAGTATGTAGGGTAGAAAATTATACATGTTAGGTGTTAAACAGTATTTGAGAGAAATGTCACAAATTATACAGCATGATGCATTATTTACCAAATTGAGAAGAAAGAAAGAAACTATACTACACTCACTTCTGCGTTTGAGAAAATTATACTAGTATCTAATAGAACTACCTACAATTATATTTACAAAAATGCTTCAGTTTTATAATAAGTAGTAAATATTACAAAAAAAACCTGAATGTACTTACATACGCTTAAAAGACATTACCCTTTTTCTGATGTAGTCGGGTAAACAAACATGTCAGTAAAAAAAAACGTTTTATAAAGCGAAAAAAATAGCAAAAGTAAAACTCTGTTTACGCATAAATTTTTTTGTTGAATCATAACTCAGATTTTTAGATCAGCAATAACTCTTCCGGGAGATATATTGAGAGGTATACTGTTTGTTCCGTATTTTTAAGCATCATTTTTTATTGTGTCGAACGATAATAACTTTTGTAATTGGTGTACATTTATTTGCTTTTGAGTACCTGTATAAAACTCAGTTTTCAACACAACCACGTAAAGGTTACGGATATTTTATGAAGATCTAGGAAATCCTACTAATATTATAAATGTGAAAGTGTGTTTGGATATATTTGGATGTTTGGAAGTTTGTGGGTCCTTCACGCTCTAACCGTTAAACGGATTAAGCTGAAACTTGGCAGACAGATAGTTTGAATCCAGGAATAGGACATAAGATAGATTTAATCCCGTTTATAGGTTCCCTTTGAATGTATTCTACTTTTCCGCGGGCAAAGCGGGTATCGTCTAGTGTAAAATAAATTAACATACACGAGTAAACAAACTACCGTTTGAATGGATTAACTAAGTACCGAGAAATACGATAATTAATGCGAAGCAATAATTGATTTAATTTAACAGGTGAAAGATTAGCGCGTAATGTGACATCGATACGTTTGATCAGACGTTATTATGTATTCAATGGAAGTTGCTACTCTATATTCCATGCCTTTGAGTGGCATTAGAGATCAATTCTCGGTTGTTTGCATTACATCAGCATGGATGTATACCCTGTACGCTTTTTCAGTAATTGACTGAGAGTAAGAAACATTTATTTCATCATAGTACCTCTACAAAAGCGATTAATTATTATTATTATTTTTTTAATATGCTAACGAAACAACTCCATTAAACAGGAACTTCGGAGCCAAATACTAACTTGACCAGTAATATTTATACAGGTTTTCCCAAAATATAGTGTCAAGTGAGATCCTAGGAAAAGAACATCACTAGGGCTAACTAAATAACCCCCATTTATGTTTCGCAATTTTGCGAAGTTTTTGAGTAAGATATTTTTTGTATTTTTTAAAATATGGTAATAATTTAGATAGCCCTAGTGATCTTCTTTCCCTGGGATCCCGCTTTACACTACTTTTTGGAACATCCTATATATCGACAGAACTAATCTCCACTAAAAGTACTAACTTCCGCGGTCCCTGCACTAACGAATTAATAACTACTAATATTCTCATTAACGGTTATTAATCCGAGGACCTACTTAACCACTAAAGGGTTTATTAAGTGGTTATACCACCTATAGGCCCCCATTATAGTCCTACTTGAGGTTTCTCACAATGTTCATGGGCGGCAGGGTACGGTGGCACTGCAAGCTCGTTTGATATCATTTACTAACTTTCATTTCTGTGCAATGTTGAAATTGTAGGTGGTGCGTTTGAATATCAAACCGGTTTGTATTTGGCGATATCGATCGCAATTCATATATCGTTTGTTTACAAAAAACCAACCAATTCTGCCAGAATCTGTGTGGCGTAGAATTCCGTATCGGAAATCCGTCAAGTGTAGTCCGTTTTTTCATTTTCGGATTCCGGTTTTTGACAAAATGTTTAAGCTACTTAGGAGAAGAATATTATGGTATATTTCAAGAGTTAAAAATGTTTTTATTAATAACGTTTATTAGATAAATGGTACTTACTTAAGTACTGCGTAAGTCAACTTTAAAATTATAGAAGTATTATTATATTTATTTCAAAATTTTATGCTCTTGTATATCATCTCATTATTAATAGATTCACTAAATTTTGACCCACTTTTTCAGGTGCTACTAACTTTTTATATAGGTCAGAACGAAAAGTATGTCACATATAAGCTACAAATGTGCAAGGGGTGAAAAGGTAGTAAGAAACGTTTAGCATTATATAACACTGAAAGTGGAACTACCGGATACCGGAAGGTGCATATGCAGGTTGTCATTTCGACAGTACAACTCAATAGTACAAGTTAACGGGGTCATATCATGTATAAAGCGAAAGATAATTGTAAAATACAAGTCTTTATCCCCTACTTTATACCGTAAGGGATGGAATTTACAAATATCCGTTCTTAAATGACGCCTACAATGTAAAATAATATCCCCTCAAAATTTCAAACTTCTATCATTAGTGGTTTAGGCTAGGCGTAGATATAATTAGTCAGAACATTGCATATTATTATGTTTATTGATGGGGTATTTTTTATTAAAATTTCCGCTTCCCAATATTTAGTAGTTGGGTTTTCTTCAATGATAATCATTACTACCTTTTATACTGATTACAGAATGAATGATATTTTACCGGAATACAATGAAATTATATAGAGAAATAAGACATTATTCCTTTTATAAACATGTGGTGGACATTGTAATCCAACGTCAAAATTCCACAGGCCTCTGTTACTAACAATAATATTTTTTCGCTAAATAAAGTTCTTACCTTAATTAACTATACACAAACATAAGTCGTAAAACAACTGTTCATCTTCCACATTTGTACACATATCTCTAAATGAATCCAATTTCTGAAGAATAAACATCATTCTATTTTATCGCCTTTGGCGAATTTACCTTCCTTTGCATTTTTAAGGCCCCATAACAAAGAATTTTTCCTACTCATCCTTTCCTTTACGTCAACATGAACCAGATTATGAAAATAATATATGACAGTCAAATTGCGTCTAATAAAATTATATGAGCTACAAAATAAACAAAATTGGTAAATTTCATTTACTAGGAAGGCTTCCGGTACTGAAATGTTATTGTATATCGTAAGATGCGAGTATTTTATTATTTACAAAATATTTGCTCTACTATGCGTGAGTCGAAAGCGAGAAGTTTTCTTTAGTATAAATGTAAAGAGTTTGTAGTATTTTAGTTTTTTTCCTCAGTTTTGTTTATTTGAAGATGACACCTTGTGTCAATATAATTTTTTCAATCATTCTTTTTAACTTAATAAATTAATCTATAGGTGGAACAACAACTTTAATTGTTGTTTTATAATAATTATGTTTTGAAGTGGAATTAAACAACATGATTGTGTTGCTGTAATAAATCAAAAGTAATTTATTAAAAAAGAAAACTAATTTTTATTTAAATTTTCTGAAGAAATACAATATGTAATAAGTACGCTTGATGATGAAAGCCATAGTCTTCCCAAAAATAAATACATCTTTAAAGCAGAAATTTAAAAAAATATTTTTGATCTGGGTGTTTGTCTTTTGTCTATTGGTATTGTCTATGAAACCTAGAACAGAGAATTCTAGGGTGGATTTATGAGTGAAGTGTAAATACATTATCATTGCTTTCACTAAAGGTTGTTATTAAGAATCAATTTGTTTGAATTAAAATTATAGCAGAAATATATTTTCACTAAAAGTTTTTCTCAACACGTAAATAAAAAGGAGAAATAAGGAAAACAGGTCTAGTTACTCGCTTGTCAGAGATAAAAGGAAGTAACTTTAGTTTAACGCGTCCCGTCTCTAATGGAGCAGAGTGTATTTGCTATAATCTCTCCCATGTTTTCATGACGCTACAAATATAACACTTACCTGAAAGTAAACAAGGAAAAAATAACTTTTTAATGGGATGATTTCCACAAACTTAGTTGTAAGTCTTATCTTATAATAATTTCGAGCATTTTTTTGTTATTTGTTTATGTTTATCAAAACATTAATTATTATGTAATTAGAAACGGCACCACAATTTTCATAATCATCATCACCATTTATTTATTCCAATATCAGCCCAAGTAGGTACATGACATATACGTAAAATTAACATTAAAGACTGCAATTTTTGATGACAAATTGTAGTTTGAGGTTTTTGGCCCAAAGAATCGATTAATAGGACAAAGATGGTGACAAGTAATGGGAATCAATTTGGACATTTAGCTAGATAGAGTAGCTAAAAGTTTCACAGAAAAGGGAAAAAGTATATTTTGATTTATTTTTAGATATTAATAAAACTTCTTTAAAGAAAACCCTTTGGTACAGAGAATCACCTAAATAAAGAGAAACCACTAAGTGTACAGATAAGTACAATGTAGTTAATATCGGGACCGATAAAATATTTAAACTCAATGGCAAATTTAGTGGCGGTTTAAAACTACCGCTTAAAAATTCCTAACTATCGGGGTCGGTCCGAAGCCATTTCAATATTCATGACCGGATATTCGAATGCAATTGCAAAAACAGCCGTAACACTGGTTCACAAGGCATGTTATTCTTCGATTGAGAAGCTCCTAGTTCCATTTGCAGGTGCGAAACATCCATAGGTACACTCGGTGACAAAAATGCCCAATTTTACCGCGAGAATTGTTTTGTCAAAAATATTTTTTTTCACCGGTACACTTGTCGTCGTTGTCACGCCGTGTGAATGTAGCGTGGAAATTGTAAAACGAAATTTCGGAGTACGATTTCAATGGAAATGTTTTTACTGCGTCGGTTGAGCGCAGTAACAACTTGGTTATTTTTTTAACTTCATCACGAAATGTACGCTACGGTAATTTCTATCGGAGTGTTAATATGCAATGACATCGTATGAGCAAACAATTATTGCCGTCGACAGCGGAATTTAATTTGCTATATCATAGGTAATGGCGGTAATGTATGCAAATATTATGTGCTGTTGCCTTTGAGGGATGCTTCCGTAGTTTATGGAAATATTAGTTTTATATAATGTGTAAATTAGTTATGATTGATTAGTTAGGTGTTACAACTAATTATTTATTAATGAATTGTGTAAAGTTGGTAGGTATATTTGAATGTAGTGTTTTCTATCTATACTTCTTGCATAAAAATAAAATGACGTATATAAAGTTTTTGCATCAAAACATACATCCGCGTACCTAACCAGTGAGAATATCTAGATTGCCTAAACAGACACAATTCCTTTGGGAGTTTATTCAAAATTTTGTGAATACTCTCACTGAATGAGTTTTGATGAAAGCCGCTTTTGTACTCCAGGTTTAGTTGTAAGAAACGCAGGCTTTTCAAAGCTTGTTTAGAAAGTTTTCTTAAGGTTATATTATGGTTTTGGCATCAGGTACGTCCTTTTATTTTGAAAATCTTTTAGTAGGTTGACGTAGTAATAAAATAATGATTATGGCAATGGAGTTACAAAATACGAAAATTGATGTTTCCGACAAAAATTGGGTGTAAAATTTTATTTTTCTTCACTTCTCTAGGGTTCATTTTTTAATACAAAATACGTAACATCTTGTAACTTGACTGCTAGTTTGTTGCGATCTTTAAAAGTCAATAATGAAAATGTCGAATTATCTCAATAGATACCTAACATTTTTTTTTATTCGGGAACATTTTAACACTTCATCTCCTTTCAGTCATCATGGCAACCCATATCTGTCCCACTAGTGCCTAATGCGGATTGACAGGCTTCACACTCCTTTGAGAACTTTATGGAGAACTCCCAGACGTGCAGGTTTCCTCACGATGTTTTCTTTCACCGTAGCAAGTGATAATTAATATCTAATACGCACATAACTTTTTAAATTAGAGTTGTGTGCCGTGGGATTTGAACCCAGGAACTCCCGTTTTAGCGACCAACGTTCAAACCACTAGGCTATCACTGCTTTTTTTACATTCAGTGCTGTCAACAATATAAACTTTTTAAATTAGTTAAAAATTCGCGCATATAGAGCGACGGCCAGCCCTGAATGTCCTCTTAGTATGCTTATAACGCCTATTGAAACAAACATTCTAAACGAATGAAAACATACCATACTCACGTATCCTCGGAAAAAATACAAGGACATAAAAATGAAATGTAACACGAACGTGTAAGTGACGTTTGGAGTAATGTAAAATATTGTTGGAGTTACAGTACGTGATCGCGTCGGGCTTCTGATGTTATCAGTAACTAGGTATTACCATACAGCGTTATATTATGCTGCTATTAAGAGTAGAACACTAGAACGTTGTTATAGAATTAAAATTTAATCATAGCTCAGTAGCAGCAGCAGTAGCGCCACCTATATATAAACCTGGGAACAATATGTTTTTTGTAAAAATTCCTTGGACATCGTTAATTGTAAGACGTATTTAAATATACTGTAAATTGATTTTTTAGTCCCAATGATAATTGAAAAAAAATGCTTTAATTTTATTTATCTGTGATTTAGATGAATAAATGATTAAAATTTATTTGTATACCTGTACGTTGACGGCTATGAAAAGACGACGTTCAAACCTAACTTAAAAGTATAGGTTAAGCAAAACGGGAGCACTAACAAGACCTTAAAATAGTTTGCTAGCAATTAACGTAGATATGATAGTAAAATGATTTATCTGAATTCTAGATGTAAACTTGAATTTATGATGCGAACATTATTAATGTTTATTTATCACGTAATATTTTTGACGTGAACAGTGATTTATTTGGTAACACGTTTTGTGTTGAACATTTTATTAGTGTTTGTTCTAAATTTAATTTTATGCTTTGTCTTTAGCTTTTAATTTAAATGCAAAATCAAAATTCATTAACTTTTACGTTTTTAATAAAAGCATAATTATGAAACTTATTTTACTCACAGAAATAAAGTTGCTATAAATATAGAAACGTACACAAAATAAAATGAGCGATAAAACAAATAAACATTATTAATTAAAAAACTATTAAATACATTTGTGCCTAACTGAAAATCAAAGTCAGGACCTTCTAAACAACTGTCTGAAATAGTAAAGATTACGACATACGTATAAATATTTTAATTTCTAGAACAAAATCCGTGCAGTCGCTAATCTGTCAAAGCCAGTTAGTCATTAGGTATCGAGTCCTACAACTACTCGTAGTGTCAAATAAGATTATTCCTGTGTAACGCGAGACGTGAGCCTGTCGTCTGGGTATAACGCGGATTTGTAACCGAATACGCAACACTCGACTAGTACTGATTCTAATGAGCAGATATCATACTTGTAACAAATTGGTTTTACTTGCACATGTATTCGATAAAATCTGTTCTGACGACCAGTATGGCGCAATGGTTACTACGCCGGATCGCCGTTCAAAGGGTCCTGAGTTCGATTCCCAGTATGACCAAAATTTAAATTACGAATTAAAATTTCTATCTGGGTGTATGTTTGTGAGTTTCAGTGTTGTCCATGGCAACCATAAAACAGGGAATTCTAGTGTGGGGTATGGATTTACGAGTATAATGTATAGCGTTAGTTATTTGTTTATAATACAAGCATCCTGTAATTAGTTTTACTATCCTTACATATCTATTACTGGGTAATATTACTTCTCAAAGCTGTAAAGATAATAGCAATGATTACGGATTGCCAGACTTCTTAGAACTTTGAGAATATTTCATAGAATGTTATAAGATACTTTAATGTATGAGGTTTTGATATCAGTGTAGGTGTAATATGAGTGGTTACAATTATTACGAACTAATGTACGATGAAGTACTCATAGCAAATGAAGCTACAGAATTTTGCATTGTATGATGAATTTAAATGTTTAGTTTAGTTATAGAGGTTTAATAAATATATCAGTAATAACTATTTAGACCTCTATAGAACCAGATACGCTACAATCTTAAAATGAAGGCAAAACTTACAACAGCACGTTTTGACACCCATTTCACATCAAAAATTCTCTCTTATCCTCCCGATACACAAGCTAGAGTTTACATAATAAATATTTTAGCAAACAAATAAATAAATATCCCAAATCAATACCCACTCAGTATTCCGGATAAATCTGAACAAAGCCTTTGCTTCAGCTATTGTCATGACGACAGCTGAGACAGCCGCGATGCCGCTCTCAGCAGTTATTGCTGCTTGATTACATCTAGAAATATTGCTAAACATGGCCAAATAAATTGTTTATTGGCATGCCAATTTGTTAGCCATGTAGCTGTGACATCATGACGTATACCAATAGGCATGATGACAGTTTTTGTTGGCGTTATTTAGTGAAAGACCTAACAATAATAGTAAATCTGGTGAAGGAAACACTCTGTTCATATCAAACTTTCCCAAGATATCGCATTTTGGTATTCATATTTTTGGACTTTCCTAAAAACGTTCTATAAAAATAGCGTTAAAATTATGACGTCACCGCTATATACTTTGTATGAAGTGCTTATTAACTTTGATGGAATTTAAATATTACGTTTATGGATATGGTTTTTAAACCAAAGTTGCTATAAATCGTGTCTATAATTTGCTCGTATTTTTATTTTTATTTAATAGGATTATTTCCAATACCAAGGTCATAAACACTTAAAAATACGACTGTAACGAGTTATGAGTTACGTACGAAAACTTAAATAACTACCTACTCAAAAACCATAGCCACAGTGTTACATAGTTTAAGGTTTATATAGCTTAGCTATTGGAAATATTTTTAGTTCTCGCCACGCAATTTGTTTTTAAGACCGGAGTCCCTAATGTCCTTTGAATTTTGAATTTGAATCGTTATTGTTATTTTTTTGTCGTAAATGAGTAATAGTACGAGGTACTCTAGGTATAATTTGTCATTATAATAACACTCAATATATGTAATCAGAACAGCCTTGTCAACTGTCTGAGCTGTCATCGGATCACTGTGGCTAAGCCTAGGGCTTATTCTGATTGGATTTATGGTTAAAGGGATGTGTTTCATTGTACACCAGCAACAAGTAAACGAGATATTGTAATTTTCACGCTTTATATATAATTTATACTTTAAATGACTTACACATTATTGTAATTGTTATTGAAAAAAATGAGAAAAATTATTTGACGTTTGAAATAAGTCCTGATTTTTTTATTTATTTTACAACACATTTCTACTAGACGGACGAGAAAGTTAATGTTGTTAAGAATGAATGATCGTATTTCTGGATTACAGGTGTTCACGAAAACAAACAGAACAACTGGTAGCCGTACTATTCTTTTCATTTTTATTTTCAAACTTAATATAATTTATATGTCAACAACTTCTACTGTGAGATGATAATATTTCCGAAATACACTATCTGAGTGTAATAATTATCGATACATTAAGATGGGCATCAAGCCTATTTTATTTAGACAAGTGAAATACCCTTAATGAGAAAAAACAGATTGGGCCTTCTGTATTGTTGCTAACCTATGTTCGCTACTGAGGCAATTATAGTTTGTGAATCACAGGCCTTACTTTTTTATGTAAAAATTAAATTATGCCTTGACTACTATCCCACCTGTTGGTAAGTGGATACGGTTATTAAATCTCGCATTATAAGTACTAACGTAAAACCTCCAACCGCTAAATAAACCAGGGAACGCTCACTTCAACAAGGCTACGAGGTCGTTAAACTTCTTTTTGCACCTCAATTGTTAAGTAAAGTACCTATTCTAAGCGCCGGTTAATTACCTGGAAGTCTTGAATAATAAAAATATTAGGTCTTTATAAAATAACAAGTACCTAAGTAAGTTTTATTTTATTCATAAGTATAACTTCAACAAAGCTTATAGTTCGTGTTTTAATATATTATTATAGTAACAAAAGCAAATGACGTAAAGAGGCCGCAAGAATTTGGTGCAGCATAACCGCATCCTTTGATACTTTAGTATTATCAACTCTGTTTCTTTCTATTCAATATCTGACCAAAATCCAATATTTAAGCTTAACTTTGCACGACGACAGCTAGGACAGTTGACATGACATTTTATTTACAAAGGGAGGATACACAGAGATTTCTTCTGCAACAGAACTTGTGGCGCACTACTCAACGAAATTGAACGCAATGGAATAGGTTGACAAGAGAAATCAAGCTTTAAAAACATGAGACAGTTAAATAAATCGTTGTGGAATTCTTGGAGATATTAAATTGTCTGGTCTAAGATTTATTGTTTCACGTAAAATGCTTCGATTGTTAGAAGATTGATATTGAATTTGAAAGACGTTGAAATGCCATTGCTCGCTTGAGGTATATAAAGGTTAGGGTTTGAAGAAGTTCGAGGCCTTATATTTTAAAGACGTTGTTTTATAACTGCAAGACCCGTTTTACTGTTGAATTTCTATCATGACTCATTATGTCAATCAATAAACTAAAGACTCATTAACCGTTTATTAATAAGGTATATCATTTGACGTGTGTGTATGACGTATATTTTCTGAAATAAATGTGTTTGTATGACATACGAACTTACTTGTCTCTACTTATATTCCGTCCTTCTCATTCTCAATTTTAATTCTAAATTAAACTTCAATAAGGATATAAAGTTGGAACCTTTACGTAATGATAGGTTATATGATTAGTGGTCGAAGAAGTTTTGCACTAACAATGTTTTTAACCAAAGTTAGTTACACAACTGTTTACAGCATTATTATTTGCAAAAAAGCCTACGTCAGAGATGCTTCCATGAATTTCTTGTGAAGTGATACGATATAAAAAATGGTAGACGCACAATTGTTTCGCAACCGTATTTGATGCAAACGTAGCTACATGTTAAAGTTTATAAAAATAAAACTTATCGTATTTTTTGGTGTGACACCCACTAAAATTTATGGCCCCATTTATTACTCGTGGACTGTAAGTCAACCGCGAATGATAACGGTACAACAAGTATGATTGTGCGGTTTACAACCGATGTACTTTTGTTTTTATACTTTATTATATTGCTGTTAAGGTCCCAAATCTTTTACACATGACTTATAGCTATTAAAACAAGACGTGTGTAAATACTAATGTAACGTAAGTTACCTGAATGGGATCTATATCAGTAGACGCATCAACTAGCATTGTGAAATAGTTACTCATCAGTCATCACTAGCAATATTTCATTGTGTATAACTTTCTTTGGACCAAAAGTCGATCACTTTATGCAACCTGTACACAATTTATGTACCTATACACAAACTCCGCTAGAGAATAATTATATAAACTAAAACTTTAGTAGTCTTATTTATGAAAGAATGTTAATTCAGGGATGGTCTTTTATGCTGAAAATAACTGATTACAAACGGAAAAAAAATGATAAAATAATAATGAGTTTTTATTATAACAAGGATTGTATGCAACCCTAAAACGTTTGCCTCATTCGACAATCAAAGTGAATTATTATGACACCGATAAAACCGATAGAGGTACGCAAATAAAATCCTTAATCAATTGTAAAATGTTTATATTTCAACCGGGATCAATAACCGCCGATAACAAAATGGTTCCCCAATAATTCAATCAGATAACAATGCGGCTATGATGTATTTTTCCCAAACACTCTCATAACGTATTAAGCGGTGCGCGAGGGTTAAATTTCCGGGCGTGGCCTGGAATGTTCGGCCTTTAACCCTCTGACGTATGTCTTGATTTAAGGCGTTCACTTTTTTATGGGATAGCATAAATAATAAATAATTGGGGGTCGGGTTTAATTGCAAGATTTGGGTCGTTTAGGACATAATTATTTTGTTTCATGACTTATTATAATTTAGTTTGTTTTTGTTAAAATTTAGTAATACTTTTTACTCTCAAATGGAAGTAACATGTTTTTTTACCGTCTTTTATTACCAATGTATATCCATTTATTTAAAGCACGCTCTAAAGCCTAATCGGCTCAACGGATTTTATCAACATGCATGTTGTCATTGGATTTTGAGAGTTATTATACTAGTGGACCCACCCTCGCTTCGCTTTGGTGTATATTTTAAGTTAAAATAAATGACTACTACTGTTGTGTTTTTTCAACATTGCTGACTACGTTAGCTGTCAGTCATGTCAGTTAGAGAAGTTCTATTCAAAATTTTAATTTTAATGACTTTTAATAAGAAACATTTATGTATTTCAACCATTGTTCTGTCAAAGCAGCCGTTTTTACGTGATACTCTTGCAAACACACAGTCAAACAGAGCCCCCCTCCCCCTACTTTCAATTTTATTATTATGTGTTATAGATTCTTTATTTAAAAAATTCTGGTCGTATTTTTTTGTTAACGTTTGACCATTCGAGGTACTAATCAGAACGAATTCAAGATTTAGTATAAGTTAGATCCTTCAATAAAGAAATTTAGCACGCACATAACTTTGAAAGTTAATGGCGCGTGCAGGATTCAAAACCTTTGTAGTAAAGTGACTTTAAAACCATTATAATAATCAATAACGTCGAAACGATATTATAATTTTTATTTTCTTTCTATTAATAGATGAAAGGACTCCCAAACCTTACTCCGAAGAGTTTTAATAGATTCAAAGAAACATTAATCAAGTTAAAATCAATAAAACTAAACCGAAGTATTTTCAATTTATTCAAAATAAACAAACCAATGTTTATATCTTGAAAGTTTCTAAGAACCGCGAACCGGTTATGATTGGGACTTACTTTCGTAATATCAACAATAATTTGAATTTCAATCAAAGATTTTGTTATTTACGGAATTTCTACTAAATCGTGACTCGAAATAATTACAATTCTACCTCGAATATAAATTGAGAAATGTGGAATTAATAATGTCAAATGAAATACCGACCCTAATGGCGCAGCAGTTACTAATCCAGACTATTGTTAAAAGCGTCCTGGGTTCGATTCCCAATTAGACAAAAAATTTGAATGATTAGTCTTAATTTCTATTCTCAATCTAGGAAACATTTAGTGTGTCAAACTGCGAACTTTAAAATCGATGCGTTATAAGAAACATACATTATAAGCAAAGCAAAAACATAATAATTAACGTTTCTAGTACTTGCGCGATTGCTACTAAAGTATTTTCTAAACGTCATTAAAATGGAGTAGCCCGTCGTTACAGTAAGCTTCGCTTCTACAAGATTTGTTACAGTTACAAAGCTTTTGCTACGGAGCTACGTCGCTACGGTGCTACGGTGCTACGAGGCTACGATACAATCATCACAATGGTTGAGTGTAATTCATTTTATTTTTCAAAGCATGTTTGAAAATGTTTTCATTTACGTTTACACCTCATTTAATAGAAGATAACTTTTAAAAGGTATAAAGCAAATGCAAGCAAAGTCTTATTGAAAATAAACGAATGCCATAATGCTTGCCTTTTATAATATAGGTATTAGTTATAACTATAAGCAGTGATATTCTAGTGGTTTGAACGTTGGTCTCTCTAATGGGAGATCCTGGGTTGAAATCCCACCGCACGCACCTCTAATAAAAAAAAAGTTATGTTCTTATTAGATACTAATTATCAATTGCTACGGTAAAGGAAAAGGAAACCTGCACACCTGAGGGTTCTCCATAAAGTTCTCAAAGGTGTGTGAAGTCCGCCAATCCGCACTTGGCCATCGTGGTGGACCATGGCCTGCACCCCTAACTGCGAGTGGAGACCCGAACCCAGCAGTGGGACAGTTATGGGTTGCAATGATGAATAACTCAAAAAATTTGATGTCAGTTCACGAAAGATATTTGAAAACAATATTTATTATTGCTACCTAATAACAAAAATATCATAATTATTATGACAAATATTTTTGGCTGATTTCTCACTAACATAACAATAGCTATAGTAAGCTTAATGTATCGAGAATATCAGATGAATCAGGTGAAAAATTTTTTTTCGATATCGCTTTCAAATGAATTCTAGAAACTTGAAATTAAATATCATTCACCAAAATAGTTTTGAAAACTGTAATATTCGCTGTACTTTTATAGACTGTGTTCTAAGAAGCGATAGGTGGCCTGAAAGTCATAAATGTATACAAGTAAATAAAATTGAAGTGTTATACATGAATACGTATGTGTTACAGGCAACTTTTTTTAAATAAATTATTATTATGTATTTAAGTCGTAAAATAACCTCAAAATGGCGGCGCTACCGCCTTCAGCCACGCGCGATTTTTACTGTTCCCGCTTATTGCAATTAAGTTTTGAATCCTTTCTAACTATGCTATCCAGTAGTACACTTAATTTAATTTTGAATGCAGACAGTATATTCAAAACTACAACGCAAAAGTTTTTATCATTTTAGAATTGCCCCCGTATGTTAGCAAATTTAAAGAAATATTCACGTCAAAATGTTATAATTTTTAAGCCTTTCAATGGGCTTAAATGGGCTTAAGAAGTTTTATCTGTGACTACAATTAACGGCTTTACATATCCTCTGAAGTATGTAGGTGTTTAAATATTATGCTTAACTTGATCACTTACGATCAACTTAAACCATGGGCTATAAGCGAACTGATATTTATGTGGTTCTTATATTGGGTCGTATTCTCGTATAGCTGTTTCAGAAAGATTTCCTTTACTCTGATATACCTATTACTCAAGAGTTACGACGATACCAAACTCCCCAATATCCGGCTGATGAACATTTTTAAGGTTTATGATTAAAGATTTTAGGGTCCTATCTCCGGCCAGGCATAAAAATTAAGGCTATCATTTATTTGTAGATTAACAACGATTTACTATACGTAAAATATAATCAGTTATTTAAGAAAATGTTAAGGTATATTTCTCTAAAAAGCCTGTTTAAACATCTAATTACTTATTTCCATTTCTGTCAAAACATAACAATATCACAGAAATTAGGTTCCTACGAAATAATTTAGACGTTGTTAAATTCAGCATAATATCACGCAGCTAAACTTTGCCCTGGCCAAGCTAAAATAACTCTTCAGAATTATGTATTAAGGTACATATTCATATGAGTGGTACGAAAAATGATAGCCTAATTGCTTTGCTTAACGTACACATGTTATAAATCGCGTAATAAAAATGTCTTCCTTTGAAGTTTATTATATTGAAATTGTGTTCAAAGGGTTAAAGTTAGCTCTAAATGTTTTAGATATCTATCGTTTACGTAAATTTCTTTTAGATTTAATATTTCATTTTCAAGGCCTGTTTGACATGTTTCTATTTTTTATTATGATTCTTCTATTATATTCTGATAGTATACGGTTAGTAAATAATTGAAAATTATACTTTTAGTCTGATAAATTCTGCGATATCATCCACAACACATGCATGCATGGGCATCAGGAGAGGGGACACGAATGTTACGAGATGAATGATGAATGTGTGTGGGCGGATGACAAGAGGGCGCCCAAAAAGATAAAGAGTGTGAAAGAAAATATTACAGTTAAAGCAAAGGCGATGGCTAATAAGGATGAGTGGAAAAGAGGCACAGGTTGAGCTAACTAAATACAATTAAGCTAACTAAATAAAACTGAGACTAAGCAATGAGAAAGAAAAATGAAGTAAGTAATCTATACAAGTAAATAAAATTGAAGTGTCTGTTGGTCATAATAAAATAGCCACTTTTTACTAAATGCGTACTTATGTTTACACGGTACATATATCAAAATATTTTTTTTATTAATTTTTGTCTCTTGTCTGTCTGTTTGATCCAGCTAATCTCTGAAACGGCTGAACCGATTTTGACGGGACTTTCACTGGCGGTTAGCTGATGTAGTAAGGAGTAACTTAGTCTACTTTTTTATCTTCGTTTCGGCATAGGTTTACCGAAGCGAAACGACAGCGGGTCCAGTAGTACCTATCTACTAAAAACCGACGAATTAAAATTCGAACACCTCTCGACTATCTAATAAAAATGTTAAGATCCACAGCCATCAAATCGTCCACCTCAATATTACGAATATAAAGGATCCTCTAACAGATTTCCACTTCGGCTCTCGACCTGAAGTCACAGTCACCCGAATGAATCAATGAACTGTCGCCAAACGTGAAATTACCAAGTCGCTGAGCTGAGAGCGAAATTGCAGGCTTCGTATCAATCCGTTCCGAAAGCTAAATGACAGGTTTCGTTGCTTCAAGCTGATTACTAACTTGCGTAAGTAGCTAAATTGATAAGTTAATGATATGAAATTATAGAATTGGAATTAGTGGTTATATGGGTTGATTAGTTAGTACACTTAAAATTGTTTTTTTCTTTGTTTAAAAATATATCATAATTAGAATTTCTCTACGTGTGTATATGTATTGAATACTAGTAATCATTATTAATATGAATTGTTTTTGGCGGATTGCCATTTTTAGGTTAAACGAGTAAATAAGCTGAATCACTCCCGCAATAGAGAAAAATCCAATAACACCTCAAATATTTTATAATCCGTCAAGTCGATTTTAAAGACTTTCAAGCATGGTAACCAATGTGTCAAAAAATCATAAATTGAATTATTTACGATTACTTTAAAAATAAGTTACAAATATCACCTTGTTCATCCAGTAAACTAAACGAAGCACAGAGGAATCCAATGAAAGCGATTCACAAATGTAATTGCTGGTCCATTGTCCCCAGACTTTGATGGCCGGATGGCGGGATTATTTTCAATAGGACCAAATAATCCAATGTAATTGTCAAACGAATTTACGACGCTTTGATACCGGCCTTTTGAACCTTGCTTTTTCAAGGGCTTATTTATAGGAAACTAGCTGGCTATATTTGCTGCTTTTTGGAAAATATACTTAGAAAAATCTTTATTTTATAAAGACTGAAAATCCTGTCTATCCTATGCCTTTCTAGATTATTAGATTAAAAGTACCCTGTTGTCAAATTTCATGTAACGTATACACAGAAATAATATAGAAATGTTACTAAGTTTATATTTACTTATTTTTGTTGTCCACTTATTTACACCGGATGTATTTAAAACTAAATAACTCTCAGGAGTTTTTAAGTGTTACCACTTAGACATTGCCACTCGCATCGCAAAGATAATAATGATATCACGAGACAATAAAATTATTTCATCTATGTTTTATTTTATTATACTCTGTATGAGGCCAATATCGGAGAGTGCTTGTAACATAGTAGGTACTTCATTTATGTTTTATTGACTATTATTAATATAAGAGTGATGTGATTGCTGATATTAGGCAGAGTAATAATCATGGATTTATGCTAGTGTCGAAGAATGAATAGGTCAAAATTCGTATTACATTTTCTCAGTGATAATACGTTTTACGCAAATATTTATAGACTATAATTTTTTTTTTAATATATAAAGGTAGTTTTTTATTGCATTATGTATAGCTTTAAATACCTGTTTTAAGAGCTAATAAACGTTTTTATTAAAAAAATCCAATAACTTGCTGAGAGATTAAGGAAAGATAAAATATTGAAAACAGTCGCTACAAAGTAAAGTTCTTTCTAAGAAATCTGTTAAATAAATAAATGATTTACCTTCTTAGAAGTCTGTTGCTTTAGCATATTATCTCAAGTCTTTCTTAGTAAATAAGACTGAAGATAAATCAACTAAACTAAGGGTCAAAATGCTACAAATAATGTATGTTTCCTAACAGGACTAGTAGCGGCGGCATTAAATCCACGGCCGAAGCAAAATGCTCCTCAAATAGGGATTTTCCACTACGACTAAGACTTAAGCTCTCGAGTACGACCAATGTAAAATATTTTCGGGACTAGTTCAAAAAACAACTCAGATTCTATCAGCAAAAGAGCTATAAAGAAATGGCTTAATTTAAAATAGTATAAGTAGCCTCATTTAAGTAAATAACAAACAAGTAACATATCTCTTAAGGCTTTTTAAAAAATCGTTATAAAGCCATTAATAAGATGCGTATTGTCTATCGCGACGTTAGGAATTGCTTAAGGATCAAATACTTACATATTAATAGTATTCTAATGATGTAATTTTATTTAACCTTGTAATGTAATGTCTATTAAAGCATCGAATTCGATGATTAGATTTTAGCTTCATCCGACGGCAAATGAAGGAATGTCTTTAGCATGAAATTTTCGACCGATTTTTTTTATTTATGGTCAATTCTTCACAGAACGTTTACTAGTTTGATAACATAATAGTCTTCTTTCGGATGTAAGGTACATAAATAATGATAGTATTTTAAAAACTAACAACTACTGTTTCGGTAGAAGAAACACGTGACGCAATCAATCATAGTGCAGACGCGCGCGTGGCAGTGACGTCATGTTTAGTCACTGTTACAGGTAACAAATTGCAGCAAATAACAAATGGAGTTCTTTTTTTAAACAGTTTTTCAGCCATTGTTTGATTTAGTTACTCTTTATGGTTTGCTTAACGAATTATTTTACCTTCTTGCGTCGCTTGTTTAATGTATGGTTGACATCAAATATACAACGTAAAATTAATCTAATTAGAGGACCACATTAAGTAAGATTTAAACAAATAATTAAAAATAAACATTCAGCAAAAACAATACATAATTATATTAAGTCTTTAATAACTAAAACAAATTTGAATTTCTCTACGTTGTTTTAAATGAAAAATATGTAAGTAATAATAAATTCTTAAGCCAAACTGGATTGTCGTGTTATCAGTTCCTATACATTAATTTTATATTTGCGAATAATCCAAAAACAGATATTTTACATAACGCTATCCAAGACAACTTACCTTACTTTTTCACCCATATAATTACGAAGGTGCATTTTACTTTTTACGTCTGCATCATGCAGGGTTTTAAGCAACAGTGCAGGCTCTATTGTGTTCCGGTTTAAGGAGTAATTACGGAAACAAGGGCCATTTTGTGCAACTCAAGGTAACCTGCAGACTTGGTTTGAAACTCAAGCGTACTTGCTTTAGCTTTTTGTATTCGAAATAGTTTCTCGTACTCATCACATTCGTTTGGAATAAAGCAAGTTCTTTTTATGAACTTTTTAAATTAAATCCTACTAATATTTTAAACGTAATAGTTTGCAAAGATGTTTGGATGTTTTGATATAAGGATGATTGTACATCCTTCACGCTCTAACCGTTGAACGGATTAAACTGAAAGGTACACAGATAGTATGCAGCCAGGAACAGGATAAAGGATAGATTTTATCTCGATTACTAGTTCCCTTGGGATATATCCAAAACTAGACGACGCCCACGGCTTCGCACGCGGAAGAGTAGTTAAAAAATATATTGCATTTATCCCAAGGGAACCTATAATCAGGATACAATCTATCTCATGTCCTATTCTTGGATGCAAACTATCTGTGTGCCAAGTTTCAGCTTAATCCGTTTAATTTAACGGTTACACATACAAACATTAATTTGGACCAAATTTGATTACCATAAAAATGTTTCTAGTGAGTTAATCTTAAAAGATAGACATATGCTGTCGCGGACATTTTGTTAGATCATTTAAAGCGGAATAATTCTTACATACATATTTTTTTGATATCTTGAACCGTTTTCGCAGCGCACGCAACGGAAGCCCTCAAAGAAGCCCTCTTTCCCCGTTTTTTCCACATTTTCCATTATTTCTTTGCTCCTATTACTATCCTTACATTAGTTTTATAATTCAAAATATAAGTCAAAGTTGATGTTAGAAGAAAAATAGTACCTATCCAGGTAGATAAACATTACTTTGTTAATTATCGCTTAGGCAGTCAAACGAACAGATGAAATTGAAATCTATATTAATATTATAAAGCTGAAGAGTTTGTTTTTTGTTTGTTTGTTTGAACGCGCTAATCTCAGGAACTACTGGACCGATTTGAAAAATTCTTTTTGTGTTGAATAGACCATGTATCGAGGCAACTTATAGGCTATATAACATCACGCTAAGATGAATAGGAGCGAAGAAATAATGGAAAATGTGGATAAAACGGGGAAAATTATTCATCTTTGAGGGCTTCCGTTGCGTGCGCTGCGAAAACGGTTCAAGATATCAAAAAAATATGTATGGAAGAATTATTCCGCTTTAAATTATCTAAAAAAATGTCCGCGACAGTATGTGTCTATCTTTTAAGATTAACTCACTAGAAACATTTTTATGGTAATCAAATTTGGTCGAAATTAATGCATTATTACCAATTATTTAGAGTTGTACCAACATAATAATATTAATCTTTATCCAAATCAATGTGTTGTTGATTTAGATCAACCCTTAAGGGGGTAAATATCATCACAAAACTATAATTTCCGCAAGCAAAGCTGCGGGCAACAGCTCGTGGTTGATATAGCATCACCTCAGGCATCGACAACCTTTTATTTGTTCAGGAGTATGCACTACAATATTTTTAGATTGAAACAACAAAGCGCTAACAAATGAAACACTAACGGTTTTTGGTTCAAAGTCCAAATACCAATGACGACTACATACGGAGCAAGTTAGGTATTTGAACAGGGATATTTTTCGAATGCCCACGGCTTTGTTCTGCGCACCTTTCAGTTTTCGCAATTACTCAGCTCGTCGAAATAGAATTATGGCTGTGTACATTTCTCTATTTAACGCATGGTACACCAAAGCTTTTTCGTTTTTAATGCCTCATAAATTAACAAAAAATCTCTCTGAGGGGAAATTATTGCGTGAATTACGAGCCAATTTAGGAGCACTCGTAATTTTCTCCTTTTCTCCTGTTTAATAAGGTAAGTAGCTAATAAAATGTGGCTTTGTCAAGACGTTATTTTCCTGTTATGTCGTCTTTTCACAAGTCAGTAATTTCATAGGATTTTTTTAAAATTCACATAATTACTGTGACGAATTTATAAATACTTGAATTTGTAATTCCTCATTTAAATTAACAAATTTATTAACACGCATAATATATCTCTGGGCCTGTTTTCGTATTGTGGTTTATTTTATTTGCAAAAGTGTTTATAATAGACCTTAAATTTGGATTACAGAACCTGTAATAACCATAATACGAAAGAGATTCGTAGCCGTCCCTAATGTAGGAAGTTTTATACCTACTTTTTTAAAGTAAATGGTATTAATTACGATTTCAACTGATCTGTATCATATCAAAGACAAGGGTTGTAATCTAAGTATTCTTAAATCACTTATAGAAGTGTAAAAATGATGAACATACGAACACGTTAGTACATAAAAGAATCCATAACTTAAACATTTAAGAATGATTTTGGGAATACATTGTTACAGGCGCTTCCTAAAAATCTACAAGAAAATTAACAAAGTAATAATAATTAATTTAAATAATAATAAGCAAAAATTATCCTCAACAAGAGGCACGTCTAAATATTCCTAAATTTCAAAATATATTAAAATAATTTCAGCCCGCGGTTAATATTTCGTTCACGCTACTATTTCACGCTCTGATTTATTATTTTTTAACATCAAAAACATCACCGCGTCGCTTGTTCCGGGATTCAGTGACGCGTGGCTTCCAGCAGCCAACAAAAGAAGGTTTGAATTAAAAAATGTCAATGACAGCTACCAGCCAGTGTCGATTGCAATCCGCAGAACTGCTCTTTGTCAACTAGCTGAATTGGTATCCAATGGGTAACGGTGTGATCCCTTTCCTGGACTCATTGTTACGATTCATATCGAAAACGGGTTTTTAGGGCATCGTTTTACGGTGTAAATATCTGTTGGGGAATATTTTTTGTTGTTGTTACTTACAATAACACAAACTTTATTTATAAGAACAACTGCGCCGGGTTCTTATTTCGATCAAAATGTTTAGTAACCTAAACTAACACAACTTCAATTGTTTGTTTTAATTATCACGAGCTACTTGTTTCAAAATAAAATTATGTATTCCAGTATAACTTGTCTCCAATTTAATAATTTTGAGCATTGCATTAAAACATTCGCGCTCAACATATTTAAGGTCACACTAGATTTACCTGACAAGTTTGTGAAACCAATAAGGGGTTCATACGGTTCATTAGGATTTAATTTATTTGATTCTTACAATGTGGACTACATTAAGCTAAGCACAGTTTAGTTCGAACTTCTAATAGCAATCTTTAGATAGATACATTTGTTACCAAGTTAACCGACATTTTCTCGCAATTCCTCAAGTTAAGAACGTACTCGTAATTACTTCCGCATCCCACATGAGAAGTAATCTCGCGGGGAAACGACAATTTGTTCCGTTGTAAAACGGAAAGTACATAAAATCTGTTTTTGATAGAATATTATCACACAACTCCATTAAAGATGCATAAATATTTGTTAATCGTACAAAAATAATTTAATGTGATTCATAACTTAATTTGTTTAGTTTGATAATTCTGTAAAATTTATTGACTTTTTAGTTTTTATATGAATTCCACTCTAAATAAAACTTCATTTATTTGATTTAAATTTTGTGATTAAACAATAAATAAATATACATACTCGTAATGGTTGGTTTATATCACCTACGACATAGTGAATCGTAGAAAAAAAAATTGTACATTCGTTGTGACATGTATATTCGCCTTTATGAAATTGAATGACGTCATGTATTCTTAAACATCGATTCAATAATGTAATCGTTTATTTCAAACTACAATAAATCATTTAAGTTTTACAGCAAGTATATTTGTTATCAACAGTCCAAATACATTAACAAGGAAAGACTACAGAATGGTCAATCCAATAGAAAGTTGAGTTCCATTTATTATCTTTTCACGTCATAGTTGGTTGCGCGACAATACGTCACCGGCTCAAATAAATGACGAAAGCACAATGCTAAGATGTTATTCTTATCTATTTTTCCCCACAAAGAAATATATTTTTCGCGATGTGCGACACTTGAAGATGTTTATGTAATCGTTTATTATATGTTAGCCTATTTCTTTGCGAGCAGACAATCGTGGTGTTTTCGGTAGGCGGTTTAGTAGGGGAACAATAAGCAATAAGTGTACAGAATCGCGCCTTGGTGGATGCCGAGTTATTTTTCTCTGGTTAGGAATTACGGAGTGTTGTGTAGTTGAAGATGATTGGGGAAATAAATAACTTGTTATTGTAGATATGATATGTCTTGAATGTGATATGAATATTTGTTTGGTTTCCTCAAGTGGGAATTGAGATTGTAAAGTCTAATTTCAACTTAATTTGTTTTGTAGATTAGGCGTGAAAGATAGATGGCTTGAGTCACTTTAATATATTTTTCAATTAGTATAGATTATGTTAGTATGATTATATTTAAAATTACAGTTTCATTTTCACCTACTTTTCTTTCATTTTAATTCTTCTTCACCTTTTCTTTTACTCGTAGCAGCATTAACTCTGTTATTTGTATCGTAATAAAGCTGATATACATAAGACTGAAAGATACTATTGTAGCATGCTCCAGAATCACTTTCGCCGAAATGGATATAATCGTAAAAGTAAGTGAGCGGAGACGAAAAATAATCTGAAAACGAGGCTCCCTTCCGTAATAAGTTTTTGAGTATATACTATATACCGAACGTTACCTCCGAATGCAAGGTTTTAGGCGCGAAGTATACCACTTGTCCTTATTTACGATCTGCCATTTTCTTCCGCAATATCTTTACTTTCCCCTAAGCTATAGTTGTGTTAAAGTGCCCTCCTAGCAGCGGCTGGAAATGAAGAAAAACGAATCGGCGTGATTTAGTTTCTTTGTAACGTGATTGTAATTCCATTTGTTTTGTCGCCCTGGGAATCGGTTTAAATGGTTGTTAGGACTACTGATTGCTTACTTGCTTTGGATTTGCATTTATCTGACTTTTTTAATTGTTACTTTCTTTTCATTCTTACATTCATCGTCGTCACTTCTTATGTGAATTGTTGATAAGCTTACGCCGAGGTGTTTTGGGAAAGTTTTCTTGGTTATTATTTAGATCATCCTACTAATATTATAAATGTGAAAGTTTGTTAAGATGTTCAGATGTTTGTCCCTCCTTCACGCTCTAACCGTTAAACAGTTTAAGCAGAAACTTGGCACACAGATAGTTTGCATCCAGGAATAGGACATAGGATGGATTGTGTCCCGATTATAGGTTCCCTTGGGATAAAATCAATATTTTGTTTAACGAATTTTCCGCGGGCGGAGCCGCAGGTATCGTCTAGTTAGTCATAATTATTAACGTTTTTACTCTGTCATTGATTGTGACATAATAAAATTTACTTTTAAATTATTGCTGGTAGTACGTACGAACGTACTAAATATTATATTGTTCTCGGAACTTCAAATTTTGTTGTAATCAATTTGTCATCGGCATCAAAGTGTTTCTGTTACCTTTCAAGAACAAAAGCTTCGTAATAATTTCCTTTGTTCGAAATTGCGCCCTTTCGTCTAGTATTGCTTTTGCGTCGTTTTCAATATTCACGCATCTATTAGATTTATTTTCGTATGTCTCACTAATACTGAGAAAATAAAATGAGAAACTACTTGTCTTATACTAACGAGGTTCATATGGAATATAAAATATCTATAATATGAGAGTAAGTAAACTTCAGTCGCCTTTGAGAACGTTTTAGTGAACTCAAATATCCTATGTTTTTAATATGATTTTAATTTAAAGAAATAACTGCTACATTTTCTGGATTGTGTCCATGTATAGGAATGCAATATTGTTCGTATTATAGAGACTTTCAATATAAAAAGAAACATATACCTACATAAGTTAATTATGAAACAAACAGTGCTCTACAAAGAGAGTACAACGCAATGGTATTTTACAAAGAGAAATATCATCGGTACCATTTATAAAGATAGGTAATATTGATCTATACTTATAATATAAAGCTGAAGAGTGATTTTTTACTTTGTATGTATGATTGTTTGTCCGCGCTAATCTCAGGAACTACTTGACCGATTTGAAAAATTCTTTCCGTGTAAAATTGTAAATTTATGGAGGAAGCCTATAAAACATCACGCTCAAGTATTTAGGTACGAGTAAGACTTACCGTTTTTAACAAACCTTAAAATTATACGGAATTCACAATTTTTTTAACTAACTTGTTTATTAGTAGATAATATTACCTGAGGAAATTTTGAGTAATTACCTAAGACTAAGATATAATTTTAATAGCTAAACGATAATTGTGAAACAAATACCTGTTTGTACTCGTAGCTGTTTGATGAAGCATAACTTTTACCATTATGTCATCGGCAACAAAAGATTTGATATTAAAGAAGTAGCACAAATTTTGTAACCATAATAAAGATGTAATTTACATTAAAAAGATTTTCTGCCCGCAAAAAACGTCGCTATACTTCCTCCATTGTGTTAAGTTTTAATACTTTTAAAATTATAATTTGAAAGAAGCGATTTTTTTATTATTATTTCGTAATAGAAATGTAACCTTTTTAATAAGCAACACATCAAAAAGATTCCTAGAAAGTGTGGACGAATTAAAAATGGATTTTTCAATCGTTTTTTAGTTTAGTTTCTTTATTAGGTAAGTAATATAAAAGAAAATAAGAAACTTATGTATCAATACTCTACAACTTACATAGTTAAGAAAAAGTAACAAAAATAAAACTGTAGTTATAATTTATTCTTATAAATTAGTATTTCCTGTTAAAAACATCAAAAACATTTGCGAAATGTATAAACTTTGACCCTAAAATCTTATTATTCTGTGAATTTACTCAAACGGCAGATCCTCAGGGAACATTTTAAATGATTCTATTTTTTTCAAATCCCCCTCAATTTCGCTAAGCGAAAGCGCCTTACAATTTCGTGCTTATTTTTATTAGAGCCGGTACGTTGTGAATTTAAGAGTATCTTTTTCATTAACATTGGAATTATGTAGGTATTTTAATAGTAAAATATTTTGTTATTGATTTGTGTAAAATATTGTCACAAGTATAATTAGAATTTTTCTAATACTACTTTGTTTAGAAAAGCAATTTCAGAAGTTATTGAACCGTTAGCGTTATTAAATTTATAAACTTCTGTCAAATATAAGTCTAAAAGAATAATACTAAAACCCGACTACTAAAATGCGGTAGGGGGCACCATAAGTACCTATAAACTATGTCACTCTCATATTGTAAACGTGTCCAATGATACCTCCTATAAGTTTAAATCTGATAAGCCGCTTAGGTTGTAAAGCATGACTAAGAAATTACACTCGAAAAACATCTTACTCTGTCACAGCAAAAGAACATTTAAAAAACCTCTCTCTCTCTCCCAGAGATCAGGATTATATTTTATAGTAAATGTTCTTGCAAAGTATCAGTACAATAAACTAATTACATCGTATTTCACGGGTTATAAGCTTCAACGCCATTAGAGCCAATGAGACACGAAAGTAATAGTCCATCAAACGAAAAAACAAACAAATAAACCTCAAGCCATCGTATCATTGTTTCATAAGTCTATTGATGACTTTATTCTCGTAAAGAAGACAAATGATGACCCATAAAATAATAAATGAGACTTTTATTACGTTTCCAATACAAAAGTGAGTCGTTAAGACATCTAATAGCCAGTAATTCGGTTAACGGCGCAGCGCGAATAGGTGAGACGGCTATTTCAGCGCAGTTCAACGTTGGTTGAAAGACCTTTTTAGGATGGCATTTATTTTGTTACCTGTATGCCTGAAATTTCTACAAACGGTGAATAGCGGTTACCAACGTGGCAATGGTCGTTTAATTTGTCCCATACACGAATGATGGTTAATGGAAAGGTACGCAAATCAGTTGAATGAATTTAATTGTGTGTGGTACTTAATTGTTTTACTAATTACCGGACGAATTCTCTTTAGTGGGAATAACTCGATTTATTTGTCAATTTTGTCGGTGATGTGTGAATTTTAATTTTTTGGGAATTAATATTTGCTTTTTGATTGAGGGCAGAGACGTTTATTTTTATTTGTTAATAGGTAGCGTTATCTGAAAAGATGTGGTCATTGTTTTAATACACTTCAGCCATAAATATTTCGTGTCATTGGCTCATGAATCTTAGATTAGTAATAGGGTTTTGTTAGCATTTTTGATAAAGGATTGTACAGACATGTAGTTCCTAGGCACACTCTAAAATGTCTCAGTAGAATAGCAATAGGCTGACTACTCCACACCTGTGCTCAATGCTATGAAAATTGGTGACCTAAATTGGTATTAGGAGTTAGTATTCTAGACCTAGGTACCTAAGTAAGACGTTAATCCCAAGTTTCTAAACTTGCAGCATCAACAAGACTCTCCGTTGATGGATTAACTACTTCGCCGGTTCAGTCCCGCGTTTGACAGTACATCGGAACTTCATAACAGGGTTGCATAAGCTTTATTCAGTTGCAAATTGACGAGCGACTAAACCAATTAAACTGCGCATAAAATCAACGTACCGTACCAGTCTTAAAGAGTAGTTATAGCTACACTAAAGCAGCTTTAGTTCCTAATACGTTATCATTTCATATATTATTATAGCGCACAAGACAATAGTTTTCATTGGTTTTGTCGCTTTTATATAATTTAGACTCATACTATAAATCGTAGGAACTCGGTTAAAAGGAAGTGAAATGCAGAAAAGTGTCAAAAATAGTAAAGATTGACAAGACGCTTTACCTTCTACGTATTTATTGAGGTGTTTGATTAACACTTTTAATGAAAAAATGTTATAATTATTGAAAACTTTCTGTCGTGTAAGTTAGTCATGAGAGTTTGGCGTAAGAAGTGACTTGCGCTGTAAAACAGATAACCGAATGTAGGGGCTTTCCCCAGTTGCATAGCACTGATGAGCCAAAATAAGGCCAGCGTCCACTATTGATTCATCTTCCTTGTTACTGAATCCTTACTTAATCTTTTAGTACTGCAATAGCTTTCAGAAGTACAGTTATTCCTCAGCATCTTAAGCTAGTATAATAATTCCAAGTTTCACAATTTGCAGCATCAACGCGAACTTGTTAGTTGATGGATTAACTACGAGTACGTTGTCTTCGCTGTGTTTGACGCATGTCGGAACTTTATAGGCGAAGCGGTGTTTCTCTTGCATTGCCGAGCGGAGATTATATCAACAAACTAGAACGATTTCTTAATTTATGACTTGTTAAGAAGACCACATTTTTCTCTCTTGTTATTGTGTCTGATTAATTTGAAATATTCTAAGACAATCGAGCCAAGTGATTAACAAATTTGCGGACGGAAATAATTGTCCTTTACCTGTTGAGTATATTATGAAACGTTATATTTTATGAAACTATCAGAAAAAAAAAAAATATTATGCAGCATCATGTGTTCACTATTATGTTCTCACTCACATGACCGGTTATGTCCACTAATTCCTTCATTGCCTCATTCATAACTTTATTGATTTGAACTTTTAATTAACATCACTTCTTTCTTCCTATCTCCACGTATTAAAATAAATCCATAAAATTAATTCAAAGTCATTTTAATTTTTATTTTTTTCCTGTAAATTCAACAGAGTAAAACCGAAAGTAATTTTAAAATACCTTTATTTTATGAATACAATTTGCGTATAAATTACTGTAATAATTCAAAGTATTCAACAGCCAACAAATTCCAGTTGCGCTAATATGCGTCTGTCAAAGGAATTGGAAGCGAAACACAAAGGAGAGAAGTTTTCCATTGGAACCGGCGCACTGTGATTAGCACGGCCGACATTTGAGCAATCGATCTATCAAAATTCAACTTTGTATTCAAACTTGTGCCACGGCAGGCCGAACATTGAACCCTATCCACTGTAAGTCTATAGGTATTTGTAGTTCCTGATTTACATGAAGTTTTGCTCATGAATAGTAATAATTAAAAGTAACAATAGACAAGTAATCAAGCATTCTAGTAAGTTGTCACCGATGTCCATCAACTTAACTCACATCAAATCAAATACCGTTGCAATGCAGACCAAGGAAGTATTCTGTCTCTGTCTTTCTGTAGTCTGTCTGTCTGTAGTTTTCATTCATCATTTAATTTCTGTGTTTAATTAGTTTTAGATAAAATTTGCATTAGCATTAAAGTATTTATTAACGACGTCAGTATTTTTTATGATTTCTTCTGTAACAGTTTTGAAAAAATACCTTGACACGAATCGAAACTTACATTTCTTGACGCAGTGACCATTGCAAAATTGATTTATAGGTGGCATTGGAGCTATTTCAGCGAGTACTAACGGGGTTTAACTAGAACCTAACATTGTAAATCTGTCACGTTCTAACCCGTACGAGTACCTATTTCATTTGGAAGTATAGCTTGGAGTCTGTTTCAACTCTACTTTTATATTTTTCGACTAGCAACCCGCTTCGACACGCTTCGTGAAACATCGGGGTTTACGAGCAACGCTGTGATGCTCAAATCTCATAAATCAAAATCACTGTTGGTATCTCAGTGAAACCAAAATAGTAAGAATAATGGTAGGTTTAGGTATAGTAGTTGATGATCGAAATTCAATTGTAATTCAGGATAGGAAAATACAAAGTGTATAGACAAAATTTATGGTTTTATTTACCCCAATTACTAATTACTTTTGTATCTATTTTACTTTAGAAATAACCTGAGCCAAATAAAATTACTTAACAATGTAATTATCAAGATGGTAATCTTTAAGTAAACTGACTGCATGACGACAGGTTACTAAGCAGAAAACGATTTGTAAGAGTAACGTCGTATTCACGACACGACAACGAATGTGTCCGCACAGTCCGCGTAGCTTAATTAACAGGGGCTTAGCAACGTTTCTATAGAGAGCAGCACTATCATCTATGTTCCACGTGGAAGTCAATTGCTGTCCTTTAATACTTAACGTTGTTATTTAATAGCGTTGCATATAATTTTATGTCTTTCTTATTATTAACTATCGACTTACGTTAAGGTAATTTAGGTTTAAAAAACTTTATTGCCTTAAGAAATTACAAAATTTTACTTATAAGACTACTTAAAATATAACAGTAGTGACAGTAAGCATGCAAGCAATATAAAGTTGATTATTATGTACTAGCTGACCCGGCGAACTTCGTATCGCCTCAAAAATCAATAAAAAAATCAATCATGATAAAAATTCCGGATCGATTCATTAGATTACGATTACGACTAAAAACTACGATTTAATTTAAAATATCAGGAATCATTACTCAGTAACCATGGTGATACTATCGTGTTTGACACATGATAATATTACAGTAGTCACATACAAACTTTAAATTATAATGTCTTTTGATATAATGATCTGATTTAAATAAATTAAAGCCTAAATAGGGCCCTAAGTTAAGGATTATGGGTGTATTTCATCCATTGTTCTGTCAAATCAACCGTTTTGGCGTGATACTCTTTCAAACACACAGACAAACAGAGCCTTCCCCAACTTCAATTTTATTATATGTATTGATGATTGATTGATTGATTAATTTTTTTTGCATTTTTTTTTATTTTAGATCCTTAATTTTAATTCAAAGCTAGCTACCCGCCTGCGCTTCACTTTGGTAAAAATATAGCATGTGTACTTACTTACTTTATATAAAGTTTAGGTATTTTTGGTTCAAAGTTTCTTCCCTGTTTTGTACCCTTTGTAGAGCGAAATTGAAAAATCTGTGAAAATATATTGTAAACAGTATGTTGAGGAAGTTATATTATCAAAACCACGTTGATATCAATCATGAGTTGCCCGTGAACGATCTTTGAAAAACTCAAATTTTGTACCTATATTCTTTTCACTTTTTTTATTTTTTTGATCAAATATCGAAAAACTGGGAGACACATATTCAATTAATTTAAGTAAGGAATCTTTGTTATAAAT
>LGAG01000525.1:224139-238183 GCA_001278395.1 Lerema accius
AATTGCTGTCCTATAATACTTAACGTTGTTATTTAATAGCGTTGCATATAATTTTATGTCTTTCTTATTATTAACTATCGACTTACGTTAAGGTAATTTAGGTTTAAAGATCTAAATTGCTTTAAGAAAATTACTAATTTTTACTCATAAGACAACTTAAAATATAACATAGTAAAATAGGTGAGCATGCAAGCAATATAAAGTTGATAATATTATGTATAGTAGCTGGATTAGCTATCAATATTTTGAGTTACATGTCAATTTCATTTTCATTTTAATCGTGACATAATAATTACGTATCACGTAATTATGTAACTCAACTGTATAATTACGTATTACGTAATTATTACAAAATTCCATGATTAAATTGCCGTAACGTAATTTATTACGTAAGAAAAAGTTTACGATATGTATGTATACTTCAAGAGATATTTTATGTCGTAAATATAATAACATAAATGGGACCATTCACTTGGCAGTCCTTCGTAATCCGGTAAAGATAGAAAATCGCATTACGAGAGACAAATTTGTACGTATGTAAAATATGGTCATAAACGAACCTTTCTTATTACGTAGGCGTAAATAAAAGTGAACTTTATTACACTATGGTTTAGGTTTGATTTCGAGATGGCCATGTACGGTTTTTAAGGAGAATTTTGGGTATAAACGCTTGCTCAGATTAAAAGCTTTGTAGCTTTTGAGGAAAATAATTTTTAGGTTTATTTTGTAAGCGAGCAATGTATTTTGATATAGTATGAACGTGATAAATGGACGTTTTATAAATTAAGGTGTGTTGTTAAATATTGTATCTATGTCATAATTAGTTACTTTCCACTTACAATAAATTGGATAAATTCGAGTTGAAATGGCGATACCAAAGTTAATCTATTTATTAAAAAAAAATATGAAAAACACGCCGTTGTACGTCACAAGGTCTAAAATCTAACATAAAACCATCATAAAGGGATTGAGAGACGCTTTTCTCTTTGACTAATCACACAGAAATTATTGTTTTCGCACGACGTGACTTCAAAAAACACGATGGCTACTTTTACTGTATCTCCATCAAAATGAACAGTAAAATAAAACTGCAACATCTATAAAGCAAATTGGTTGCACATACCTTTGGTATATTTATGCACCCGGCGCATACAACGCGGGACAAAGACATTTCAATTTGTAGTTCAGACGTGTTTCCGCGCGGCTTATTACTTGTGATCCTCAAAGTGAACACGGGTGATGGAACCTCGTACCGTACACGAGGCGCATTGTGCCTCACGTGAATGAATGAAGTGTACACAGTAGTGTACTAATCGCATTGCTTGTTTTTACTCACTCAGTTTGAATATCGAAACGTTTTCTCGAAATTGATGAATAGAATACGAGAAATAGGATGCATTCGTTTTTTTGAGAATCAAGTTAAGAATTTTTAATTTTTGATTCCTTCTTCTTTGTCGCTTTTGATTTCAATTGCAGGAAATCAATCTGTAATCTAATTAATAAACATTCACTAAGTTAACGTGAATTTAAAATTATCTTTAACTACATTCATAAAACAGTACATTTTTTATATTATTATCTAAACTTACTTCCACCTACTTATCTTACTTCTGCTATCATAAATTACATAAATTTTAAATAATGATTAAAAAGTTACGCATTTACGTAATAGCCAAAATAATACATCATAAACTGCAAAATCTTTTACACTCACATTCTTAAACAACGCACTTTATATAACACTTAACACCGAATCCCTAATCGTAGCGAAAATATTATTCATATTCCCTCTTGCCATGTGTTACCAAATGCTGACAAAAGCTACTATATCATATGGAACATCAAGTAAGTACACGGACAATATATCACGCAGGTTTTTCTCATGCTAAATGATTTATGCGAGGCCTCAACTCTGCAAATTAAGCTAGCTGTCTTCGCGTCATACTGAAGAGGACGTAAATATATTGGCTTTGGTTGTTTTAAGACAGGGAAGTGATGTTATGACATGTGGTTTTTGAAGGTAAATTAAAAAAAAAATGACTAGCATACCGCTCAAATATTTTACAAAAGAACACATACGAATTACTCTACTCTTATACTATGCTAAATATCTATCTAAATTTAAATTCAAAATAATTTTATCATATAGGTCTGAATGATATACTTATGCACGTAATTTTTTTGAATCTACTCTCGTTTTGTAAAAGTGCTTTGATTTAGAGAAGAAGAAACTTGGAAAAAAGCAATATTACATATACGAGTAGTCATTAAAAATTTTAATACGTGATGCCATAAAACAGCAATATTATTCTGAGCATTACCTTAATTAATCTACCTTATTAACAAAACCAGACAGAATTGAACAACGTCCATCTCTAAGAACTCAATGAAGAAAACCTCCAACATTATCGAATAAAATAAATCTTGTTGGCTTAATCCCAAGTCTTGTTAGGATCCAGCGTTCTTAATCAGAACATTTCTAGACGATAAAGGCGTATAATTACGATTTAATCAGCCGCTTATTAGATTTATTTGTGGTTCTAATTAACATTTATTCGTCGTTTGGTTACCATAAATTTTCTAATCGCTCTTAATTGAGTGCGCTTGTACTAAACTTATGCGTTATAAAAGTTATTTTCTTACATCTTAAGGATTTCACGAGTTTTTAAAATTATTTAATTTTTTTTTCAGGTTGCCAAAATTGGAGTGATAGGAACGGTCGCTGTAAGTAAATCTTTAATTAAGAATAAAATTATTATTATGAATGAAGTAATAAATCTAAAAAATGGTCCTTCGAGTCTTAATCCCGTTGCTGATATAAAATGTTCAACTTGCAGTATTTTCGATTCAGTAGAACCGAAGCTACAAGCATCTCAGACGTACGGATGAGGAAATCTAATTAACACATCTGTCCTTTACTCAGACAGGGTCTTTATTAATCACAGGCAGTGCAGGACGTAATCAGGCGTTTGGAGGATACTCTTTGAAGATTCCAGTTTCAGTATTAATGAATTGAATGAAAGAAATATACACTGAAATAGAAGGATTAGTTACGTTTGATGACAGAAGTAAGCCGATGGCGAAGCTTTGCGTATTAGTGGGATTCTAATCGATTTCAATGATTAGAATGTTCTTAATTCGTCTACGTTTTATTTTGAATCTTGTGCTATTTGAATAGAATTCAATTTACGAAAATGAATTGTAGTTGGTTGCTTAAGGCACGTAACATGCCATCTTTAGGTACAAATTCAAAAGCGGCTCTTAACAAGGCAATAATAATAATAATACCTAGCCGTTCACCATTTTAATATCAATATAATGACTAACTTTCATACACCTGCAGCAATTAAATTCCATATTCATTAAAGAAAATTATATTGAATTGGTCGTTTAAAATTTCGCTTGCTGTGGAGAATATAATGAATATCACAGATATATTATGTGGTCTGTGTTCAGTAATTAAAATATTTCGACCATTTTCATTGTTTCGCAATTTTATTTGAAATGCGTAATTGTGGGTAGCTATTAGTTTAATTTTAAAACATCACGTAAAAGGAACAAAAGTAATCTGGCGTACCGAAAATATAATGGGGATAAAGGACAAAGGACATCCTTTCATGATAAAGTAATCTTCCATAGCTAGTCGCATTTGATTCTACGTTAAAGTATGTGATACTAGTCGACAGCACTCGATGCATACAAATTGTCTAGATTCGTTCGGATAAATACGAAATTCAAATGGAAAGGAATGGTTCTTTACTGGCATAATAATAACATACGTTATCATTCCATATGAAATGTGGTACTGAGCTGTATTTCATATAAGTCCTAAGGCATGATAAATATTTAATAATGCAATGTTTGAAATGTACAATAAATTGTACAAAAATGTCTACGCGATTGTACCTATAGTTTAAATAAGGCATTATTATAGTGTAATGAAAGAATGAAAAAAACAGATTCCTGTACGTTTTCTTAAGCCAGCATTAAGCATTAACGCTAAACTATGTAACTATCTATTCTTCCAGCAATTATTTAAAGTTGAATGAGATTTTAATCATCTGCAGAGTTCTAGTATTTTAAGACGACTGTCTGCACTTTCAGTCTTTATGACGTTTCTCATTTGCATAGCTTCCTTAGTTACGCTGTCCATTCTACTATTTTAAAACTTAATCAGCATTTGGCCTGTAATAGTATTCTAATTACTTTTCGATTTAAACTACTCGAATTTGTTATATTAATAAATATTACGTGATATTATAATACTTATTATATACTTTCGAAGACTTTTATTATGTTTGTTCACAGAACTGCACCAGACAGTGTTGTTTCTTGAAAATCAAATGCTTGGTTGCCATTAGATTTGGCTTTATTGTGGAAAGCTATAATTATAATTTTTGTCTCCCAAATTTTTAGCAATTTTTTTTTATATTGTTAAGGACTAGTTTTCATATCTTATATCATCACTATAAATACTCGTAGTTACTACTTCACCTTTCCAATTGTTTGTTTCTACTGTACCGTCCTTAATATTATAAAAAGCTGTTGCCGTAATGAAAGAAAGAAATATTTAAGAAATGACACACACGAAAAACAAATAATTCAATCTTGTATAGAACTGCAACGGAGCAGATAATAAATATTCAAACACAAAATCTTGTTTAGAAAGATACTCAATGAATTAATTTATTACCGAATTGATATTCGATTTTATAAACTCGATAAGAAAAGCTTAAAGATTTTTCTGAAACATTACCATTCATAGCATATTAATCAAGAATCGAGATCATTTGCGAAATGGTAATAAATATTCAGTGATTGGTATTTTCTCTCAGTTCTGATTAATAATTTCCAATGACGCGTAGTATAAAATTTAATTAAATGAAAATAAGCTGTCAAAAATTATAATAATAAATCTCATTTTGTTAGTTTTAGTGACAGGTTTCATGATTAATTAGGAGAATTTTAGACTAGCTCTTGAAAGTAGTTTAATGATCGCAACCGTCACTAGATTTTAAACACATTTAACAACTTCTTATGTACCTACCTACGCTTATTAGCATGCTTAAAATAAGCATTTACAATATTAATATACTTGGAAATAATATTTTCTAAAACATTGAAAATACTTACTATGACATAAGGATTAATTACTTTATTCGCATCAGAATTATAGTTTACTCCCAATTATTACATTACCCATTTTGTATTTTCACCCTCTTACTTGGCACTTGATTTATTTCTTTATCCAGTATCTAAGCAGATTAGATAAACTTATTTGTAGACGAAAAACAGAAATATCAACGGTCATGAAAAGTGTTTACTTCCTGGCATAGATATAATTTTGGGAGCCTAATAGTTTTATCACTATAGGAGTATTAAAGTAATTTTAATTTAATTAAATTTTAATGCATTTTTAAAAGATTTTTGATCCTTACTACCACTATGTAAAGCGCCGTAACGTTTTTCTGTAACGTAACGTAACACACTAAAGGCCATTTTAATCTATAAAAATGTAACCATTTTGCCGAATTAGAAAAATTAAATTCCCAAATTTTTTTTGTAATAAAAAACAATGTTACGTAACGCGTTGTCCAACCCCCCTCTCACGTATGTAACGCAACATAACATTTTACCAGACCCCAAATTGCGCAACGCAATATTTGAACAGCTCCTATCATAGACTCTTTATTGTTTCTAGCGAGACAATAATTCTTCGCTTCTTGTTTACACTTCCACACGTCACTCGGCGTAATGTTCACGCAAAGCCATCACACAACAAAACTTACACATCATAAACGTTCGTCGTCAAATCCCTACAAAGGTAACAAAAGAGACCACAAAGGGTTGTGATACAATGAAAAGAAATAAAGCGAATGGAAGTAAGTTTATCTTCAGTCGCAAATTATTTGTTTTGAACGCTGAGTTTTCGCTTTTTTATGACACCATTGCGAGGCGATAAGGGAATTTCGGAATGAAGTGTGCAATAAAGAGGAAATGTACATAATACATTATATTAGGCTTTTCTTAGATTTGAGACGTTTGTGTCATTCGTGATTTTAGTAGCGTGTTAAGGCTGATATTACGTGAGTTATGAGTTAATTTTATTACAGTAATTAACAGCTCTAAGATGAGCTTTTGGGTAACGACTTGGTAAACAGCTATAAGATTGTTTCGTCGTTGATGTTGGGTACTTAAGATGTAATCTTTTATTTAGTGTGAGTAAATGATCAAGTTATCTTTCCATTACAGTTAGTCCATTCATCTCTACAACTAAATAAAATTGAAGTGTCTCTTTGTAATATTAAAATATCCGCTTGATGTTAATTGTTGCTATCTGTCAAGTTATTTTCACTGTAGGGTCAAAGAAGTTAACATGCGTATTTCATTACGATGACATACTTTCAAAAAACATTTCTTCAGGCGTAGCAGGGTAAAAATGTCTTAGAAAAGAGAAATTATTTCAAGGAAAAGGCTTCATACTCAAAAACAGCCGTTATGCAAATTTTTTACATAAAACCCAGCACTAACGGTCCCATTGCCTTAACGCCTTAAACAAAGCCAGTTACGACGTCTTGATCTTTACTCGTCCCGGTTATTATTTCGCAAGTTGTAAAGGAACTAAATGAAATGTATAAATCTGCCGCTGAAACACGGCCCGAATTAACGAAGATTAATTACCGCTGAGGCAAATTGATTTTTAATTGGTTATACACACCGCTATGATACGACCGTCTCGGAAGATTGCAGTGATGCCGAAATAAGTGATTGTCTTTCCAAAGTATCGCTTAACACAAGGCTCTTAAAGTAATAATCAATGACTTAAAGTTTCATTTTGATTCTTGATACCGAATGTATTTAAAAATGTTTTTCACCTGCTTGTGAATTTTCGATTATTTCCGATTGTTTCTAGCTTTTAGGTAGTAAAAAGAAGATGAAGGATAGATGTGTAAAGAGAGATAAAGGTAAAATTTATAAAACAGCTTTTCTCATCAGAAAGGATATCATAAAAGTGCCATTAAATAATATTAATATCCACGTAAATTATAACATGCCAAATAATCACATACTCTTTCTTCTATTAACACAAGGCTTTTCAGTACAATCTACGTGTAACTCCACTGACAATGTTCAAAGATTGTACCATCTGGCGGTAATATATTTCAAGTTTATGTTTCCGTCACGAGAGTACGGTTGCCAATAAACTTAAGCACAACACTTACTGACACAGGGCTTTAAGGGTATTAAAATTGACGTTAAACCATGTTTGAAGACATTCGTTACCCAACATGCACTACGAATTAATTTCACGCCAAATGCTTATAGATTTAAAGTGTTAAGTAATGCTTAACTTTAATTAAATACAAAATAATTAGTAAGTAGTTATAAGCGCGCTCATCGTTACACACGAAAACAACCCATTTGACCTATTTATAGTTTCGAGAAAGAGACGGCCAATAACTATCTTAAAAAATGTGCGGAAGACTTCCTTCCGAAGGTTCCTTACTAAGGTTGTAATTTGCTTGACGTGTAAAAAGCGTACCTTAAATTTTTTGAAAATTAAACTTTTCATTATCAGGCTTAATTAAATGCACTACTCTTCTGTTGAACTCGATCGTTTTGTCAAATTAAGGCAAGTGATTTTCCACCAGATATTATTGAAATATAATTTCCTTTCAAAATATTTGAACAGCGACAATAAATAATTAAAAAGCCGATCCATCACTTCAAAGAGCAAAATTATCAATTTTGTTTCCGTTGACCCGACCGCTGCGTCAACGTTGATAAATGACGCGATGATGAACGTGATCGATGCGCCAAGTAAATAGATTCATACTGTATTAACCTGACTGAACTATGAAGAGTATCGTACATTTATTTGTGGGGTGGTAACACTGGTTATCCCTTCGATTTAGCTTCGGTATGTTCTACCTCTTATACCTAGGTAACAAAACCATTCGCTGTGACAAAAAGTGTTCTAAGGCCACGTCATGTAAGCTAAGCTAGAAACGTGTCAAGTTTAAAAAAAAACTTAGATGGTCTTAACCCATTATATATGAGGAACCCTAAAGCATACTCCAATTCGCGCACCAGTGCGGATTTCCGTAACATAATGGACTACTCAAATGTTGAAAGTTTTATCATCCAACGACTTATCTTCGCAATTTTAATAAGGTTTGTAAAAGACTTTATAACATTTTAAGAAAACGTCGCATCAATAAAAACAGTACACGCGTTATGTTAATACAAGAAGGTAGCCCTTAAGCAACATGTCATAGAAACCTCTGAACAATGTTTGTGCCAAGATAACATAACAGTTCTCATAACTCCGGTACCCATCATAAAAAACGAACGGTTATAGCATTTTCCCCACCACCCCGACATAACCCTTGATGACGTCATTACGGTATTATTTACATAATCGGCCAAGTCTACAGCTCCGAAACAAATTTCAGAATCCAATTCTGTGTCAAGGTCGTAAAGACGAGATTTGATTGGCGGGACCATGATAGGGAAATGTTGATCATTACCCAATGCTTTATAATAAAATCAACATTGAAAATGACATGCAATGATACCAACATTCGCTGCTATAAGAGCCATCCTCAATCTTAAGGGATTTCGAGGGTTTTCGCTCGAACGCCCGCCGTAAAAATGTACGAAAATTTCTTTTGAGAATCGTGAAGATTTGATTGCAGTGAAATGTTTGCGGATGGGCTTAACGAAATGAGCCATTTCTCATTTCTTTTGGCTTTAATCTTTAGGGTTTTGTAGGCAAATGACAAAAACGGATCCGTTTTAATTTCCGCCTGTCATAGCTATTTAACTCAAAGAGAGACTGAGAAATACCAGGAAATACAAACTAACCATTATAACGAAATGAATCCAATTATTCATCCCAAAACGTCGTGTTACGTCATATAAAACGTACATGAATTTTGTATCACGGTGTAAGAAGTAAATCTGTCCCTCAATTGTATATTTATAATCCCTATTCCAAATATTTCCTCAGGGACATGTCCTTTTCCTTTCGAAGAATGCTTTACGGTTTTATTTTAAACCTGATAAAATGCAAAATAATAGAATTTTTACTCTTGAATTTTGACTTTAATGTAGTTACGGTTAATCAAAAAAAAAATTATTAAAATGACAGCTACTACTGTTTAGGTTGAAGAGCGTTCCAAAGAAACATAGGAACATGCGTAAATAGATAACTAAATACATAAAATATGGTTAAAAAGTTACCTTTCTAGCCCAATCGGATGAATAAACCAATCTTTCAACTCGTACAGAAGTTCCTCTTTTACAAACGCAACAACGCTTACAAAATGATTATTTTGTTGTACTCATTGTTCTTAATTTAACTTCGAGTTGTTTCCAAATTCAAACATTTACTTTAATAAAACAAATGAGTAACGTATTGTTGTCGCAGCATTGTTGTAACATGGTTTAATTAGATGAATAATGTCATGTTTTACATTACGTACATATTGTTCTTGTATGATATGTAGATACGGAGCACTTTGTGAGCATAATGACATTGTTATGAGTCTTTTGGCTGTTTTCCTTTTAATTTAAACTGTTATTTTCTTTTTCCTTGTAGTAGTATAATATTTTATACATTCGGAAGAAAATAATTGTCGTTTGGTTACTCACTTGAGTCGGTTTTTATTTCCGCGCGTGTTCCTTGTATAGTTTAAATTTTTCACTCACCGTTTTCACGTCTAAACCGATTTTCATGAATTTTAGGTTATAAATAAAATTTTAAAGGGTTGAAATAGGCGATGGAATTTAGTAAGGGGAAATTTTTACTTTCCCTCCAAAGCTGTGAGCGTTAATCTACTAACAAATAACTACATACTTCGCCCGAGCCTTGTTAACGACGTTTTTTGAACGCGCTGACGACGAGCGATTATATCTATGTAAACGCGCGTTCTAGCTCTTTAAATGGCATTATTGATACTTCCTATAACTATCTATTTTGTATCTAACTGCAAAAACAGGCTAAGATCATGATGTAAACGCGCATCAAAAATGCATGTAATCGCGTCAACGCACTTAAAAGACTTTGTATGCAAAGGCCCTAACATAATGGATGTACGAGGCTTTAGTAATAAGAGAATTTGCTTTCACAATCCTTCCTCGATATCAATAAAATAAAGTAAATGGGAAAGAGGGAAAAATTTATCATACGGCATTCCAAACAAGTTTCAAGTATTTGTTGAGCAGTAATGTAGATAATATTGTTTACTTTTCTCTCGTATGCGAAATGTCAGTGGTATTGGGTATCGATATCCGTAACCGCTATTGCCATTTCACATATTTGTTAAAGTATTTCTTGAATGTTCTCTTTGAGTTTGTATATGTTTGGATTTTAAATGGATCCGGCACTTGAAGAAAATTGTTTATGAATGTTTCAGCTGTAGACTTAAAAGGATCTATTACGCTGCATCATATTCATCTTCAAGAGTATATTTGCTTACGTAGATGAGATTTAGTATCGTTTTTAATTAAAGTAAAGTAATTCAGTTAAAATTTGTTTCTATTACTAACTTTATTATTATTTATATTCTAGAAAATTGGTGGCAGCAAAAGTTTGAAAGCTTATAAGTTCAATTACCAAAGTCCAAAAGGTAATTGACATTAACTTTAACTTAACGACAGCATGCATTCATGTATAGGTTATTCTTGTCCCAATTTTAATAAACGTATAACGAACGCTTCCGTGATACGAGAGCTTGACGTTAAAGTTTTGGAGAGTAAATACAAAATACTTAAAGTCAACGAAACATTTCATACAAAACTAAGTTACAAACGTAATGAACAACTATACAATCACTACGTTCAAAACTCCGACGACAATGCGAAACGCCTACACTTCATACATTGTACAACTCAAATCAAAGTTCCCAACTTGATTGTTGACTGGTAAGTACGTTAATAAATTTTCGCTCGCATTATCGCAGTATTTGAGCTCCGACTGATGTTGAGTTACATGGTCGTGTCAACAAACGTTACTGGGGTTGTGCTGTTGAATTAGGTTTACAGATATGACACTTATATGGAACTTAAACGCCCTTGTTTCGCTTTCGTAGACCTTTTACCTGTTATCCCGCGAAAACTAAACCGGGATAAAGAGTATTATAAATCAAGTCTTTACTTAAGCTACAGATTATGTCAAACTTCATAAAAATTGGCGCAGTTTAAATCCAAAAAATAAGCAACTTTATGTTTTTATACATCGATAACAACGTCTAATTTCATAAAAGTTTTATCCCTTATAAAATATAAATTTAATATCCTTGCAGTATATTATCGAGATACCAAAAAATAAAAGCAGGAGCTTAATGAAAAAGCGTGATAATAAAATATCACACTTGCACCAGGTAATACTTAAAAGAGTCGAGGCTCTCGTTAATCTGTCACACAAAAAAATCTTGATGCTTCTAAAAATGTTTCAAGATGCTAAAGGTAAAAGCAGGTAGGTAAATAAGCCGTAGGATCCGACGACATGAAAGGGGACTCATTTGCCGTGAGTGTTTCTCTCGCGTTGACTAAAGGTCCTGTTTATGGCCACGATGAGTTTGCCAAGATGCGGATTTGGGATGAGATCTAGTGAGAGAAGTAATTATTTTAATAAAGATTTATATTAATTTAAGTACTTGCTGATGCTGTTGGTTTGTTTCTGAAATGTATTGAAATATTACGCAATGGAATATACAAATAACGTAGTGCTGAATTACAAATTATAAAACACCTTGTTACTACTAATACTTGTAGGATGTTTCTACGAACGATTACTTCGATTAAAATAGGTATCCGTATAACTTTAACTAATAACTTCTCTCATTTCTTAATGAAACACTAAGGTACAAAATTCAAACGACAATGAACAATTGAAATGTAGGTAAGTAGGTCGCCTTGTTAGCAATAAAATTATTTGAAAATCCAAACAACTTATAATTATTGTGTTACCAACAACTTATATAACTTAACAAACATTCTAATACAACTGCCAAATAGAAAATTAAATAAAAATTTTAATAATTGAAAATTAAAAAGTAAAACTAGATAATCAATAGATGCAGCAAGACTGGATGATGACATTGATTACTAAAGTGAGAAAGAAGTATTAAAGACACTAATGTTTTCATAACGACCTGGGACATAGCTTAGTAATATGAGAAAAAAAATGTTGCTGCTGAAGGAAAAAAGATAAATTTTGTTACTGAAGTAAATGTACAAGACCACATTTTCTTTTTTGTCTCTCAGTACATCAAGATCTTTAAGAATATTTTGATAAGATGCACAGCGGATTAGGATTCATAGTGAGCTTCAGGAAAGCTCGTTTTGAGCTTACAACAGTATTGAGAGTTGGTAATTCAAAGCTGGTATTGCCGATAGAAAAATGCCATTATTATTTATTAATTTTTATTTATCGGTGGAATTTTAATACTCACGTGAGATTTGGTTAAATACTAAGATTAGGGAAGACATGAGTTTGGGATTATGAACTTTACGATACTATTTCGTAGATCATATTCGTACAAACATGAGATGACTAGACAGATATTATCTGCAATTAAAATCTTAACAATAGCAACACCTAACGGGTCCAATATAAACTATACACTTCATACTTCTTAAATTAACCACCAAATGTTCTATACTTCAGTTGACCCGTTTAGTAGAAGTTTAATGATAAAGTTAGCTACGAGTAGGTTTCTATGTATAAAGATTACTATCAACGTTACGTCAAGCTTTATACATCATAGAAACATCACATGTTTTATGTTTCTTAACATCGTCCCTTTAATCCCATTACGTCGCGAGTCCTACATAAATAATATTGTTGAGTATACGTTCTCCTCACTTTTGCGTGTTCTGTACACATTTTGGTGTAATTTATACGCTTTAATGTTAAAGAAACTCAGTGGTTAAATCTCATCACAAGATTGTAATAGCTACGTGAAAGATGTTACTTATATTTAGCTGATATATAAATATGTTAATATAATTAATAATTTTATAGTTGTTATGAGGATTATGTTGAAATGCGTTAAGCCATTAGAGTTGTAAAGCGTACTAAAGAATATACATACATATGCTCGAAGAACATTATCCTCTTTATGGCTCACTCGGGTAAAAATGTAGTTAATATTAATATTTGGAAATATTCTACAAGCCTTACATGATTTAATTAAATAATCGATTATTGATCAATCTTTGAATACTACGATCTACATTTATTTTGGAGTGACATAAAGATATCATAATTAATGTTTCATTTTTTCCTAGAATATTACAATACAAAGCTACATTATCGAGCAATGACAGGGGCAGAGCATATCAGCATTATTCTGAGAGGATGTTATATATTACACTTGACGACTGGCTCTGACAAGCTTCAAGAGGGGATCGCAATACAGACACCGACTTTTATCATTTGGGTGTTTATGATATTGCTGCCGTAATCTTCTTACCTAACGTGACAATTTATAAAACACTGTCTTATTAATATTGTTTTTAGGGTTCCGTACCTAAAAGGTTAATACGGAACCCTATTACTAAACCTCTGTCTGTCAGCCATGATAGCCAAAAAGCTGATTCTCACAATTATGTATTTACGTTACCGCTATAACAACAAATACTAAAAATAAAAAATATATTAAGTTGGGTGATTTTCTTTTATAGGTGTTGGTACGGAACCTATCGCGCGCGAGTCTAACTTGCACTTGGCCGTTTTTTTTTAACATGGATGTCCTGAATTTACTCTCGAAGGGTTACCTTGAATTTAAATTGCGGATTAAAGTTTACTCACTGTTTACTTTGTGTTTAGTTGTTGCCACGTTCATAGCCCGGTGGCTTGTTTCAATTCCAAATGATCGACGAAACTTAGCAACATAAAATCGCGGTTATGTTTACATTAATAACATTCGTATTTCTGGTCCTGTAACAAGAATAAACACAATGATAATAATATCTTGTCCGTTGTATTATCAGCATATATAAAAAAAAAGTTAAAAAACTAAAACCCGACTAC
>LGAG01000525.1:238320-249642 GCA_001278395.1 Lerema accius
ATAACCCTCCTTTTGGCTTCGCCGTAGTCGGGTAAAAAACAAATTCAACTTTTGTTATTTTTCCATTTATTCCATGATCTCAATCCCACGTTGATATATTTGTATTTACAAGACAAAAATATAAACCTCAATTTTTACCATTAATGTGTCCCGGGTTCCGAGAATTTGGCCAAGTCTGTTTATCATTGAATCACTTATCCTATATAATAGAGCAATGACGAGGGTAGAAACATCTACAGTAGATAAAAACTCGTTTATGTTGCGGATGATAATACGAGAGCTTAGTATGTTGCGCAGTGATTTGACAACAGAGGCGACAACAAAAAATTAATTAGACTTTGACTTCTATATAGTATTATGAATGCGATTACAAAGGGTTTTCACGTGACTATATCCAATGTATATCTTAATATATAAAAGCCCAGCGTACGTGTGTTTGTAACTGAACTTCTAAACGGCTGAACGTATGATCCATACTTAATATTATAAATGCAAAACTAACTGTGCTACGCTTACACGCCTAAACCACTGAACCGATTTTGATGAAATTCGGTATGAAGAACTGAACTTGGGAATGGACAGGGGATACTTTTTAGTAGTTGCAGTAGCAACAAGTTTGTAATCTATTGTTACACATAAACAGACGGTTTATTACGATAACCCCTTTAGATTTTATTAATTAGGCAGTTGAAATATAAAATAAACAGATCAAGCTCTGCGCAATAGTCTGAAACACACAATTTTCCAGTCAATACAAATGTAGAAGTTAATACAACCTTAAAAGCGAGCACTCTTTTGCTCTTTTACTTTTACTCTTTTACTTTTGCAACTACTTCTACTCTTTTACTTTTACAAGCCGCTTCACTCGAAGATACCGAAGTGTGACAATCTGTATTCATTCGTGCGTGTTCTCTGTGAACTGGTGCCAAGGTTTGTGTGCTGTCGTGCAGAAACTCTTGGGTTTTATTGCTGTGTTCCCACTATTTTCTATTCACAAAATAAAGTGATACCGACGACTTGTTTATATTTGATGTCTTGCTAATATAATATTGATCGTCGGTCAATAAAGTTGTTGTGAACCAAGGGAAACTAAAATCGAGATAATATCTATCCTTATGTCCTATTGTTGGATGCGAACTATGAGTTTGTCAAGTGTCAGCTTTACCTGTTCAACGGTTATAAATAATAATAACGCTAACACACTCATACCCCCGCAGTAGGATTCCCTGTGTCGCGGGTGGCATGGACAACACAAATAACACATCACTAACATCCATGACCCGAGAACAAACATTTATCTGTCACATAAAATATCTGCCCCGGCCGGGAATCGAACGCGAGACCCCTCGCTTCGCCGGCAGGGTCGCTACCAACTAGGTTACGGAGTCGTTATAGTGTGAAGGACTTATAAACATCCAAACATCTTCATAAACTTTATTATTATTATTAGAAAGTAAAATTAATTAAAAAAAATACGTTGTTTGTAAAATTTAAAGGCAGGCAGGATTTAAACTCAACGCAATAGAGAATCTTCGAGCACTACTCAATATTGCAAGTGATGATAACTATTCCTACCGAGTGAATGATTTCTAACCTGTAAATAGGGGTTAATGACGTAAACATCAAAAGCATGAATCAATTAAGAATCAGTTATACCATTTCAATGTATAACGCAAAGTCATTTACAAATCAAGTTATGTAAGAATTAATTCAATGTTGTCGAAACCCGTGTAAAACGGGTATTTGCATACATTTGTGCGGATATAAACACGATACGCCTTACATCGCAATTCCAATATTCATGATCGCATATTAATTATGGACATGGCTTTAATAATATTGTAGCGCTTAAGGTCTAGAGTTGCGTGAATTCAGGATGAAAATACTTCGAGGGAAAATGAGGTAATAAAAAAAGTGAAGCATCTCTTGGGTCGTTTGAGAGCCAAATTGAAATCTGTGTGTCCGAAAATTGTTATTATTAAAGACTTGCAGGAGTTTTTATATCACTACTTAGGATTCAATTCGTATGGATGGGGTCCCGTATATTTATTTAGCTATGTTTTTATACAGTCAATTTCAATACAGAGTACGAGTATTTTCTAAAGCATTCTGTACCACGCTGCTGCAATAAGACTTGGTAGAGAGGTAATTAGTAAACCCAAGAGTCGGATGTTTATAGTTTTTCGTAATTAAATCTTTTGTAGTTTCATTACTGTTCAAATTCAACAGAAAAATAGATAGAAACTGTGGGTAGTCGTAATATTTTTTCAATAACTCCCTCTTGTTACACTCGTCAAAGCATTTTCGTAACTGTTTCCGAGCAAGCATACTAGAGGGCGCTTAACTAAAAAGAAAGATTTGAAACAAATTCTTTCATTCAATTCCATTTCATACACATTTACATAAAAACGAGCAATTGAAAGCCTCCGCTTTGAGTGGAAGTTGATCGGAATTCGATTAGTACTAAACTGTATTACTTTTTACGTAAACAAAAAAGAAGATTTAACCAATGAATTGGTTACAAAATTTTGGACTTATCAAGATTAGTTAAAGTAATAATAAATCTTTTTATTAAACTCAGTATAGTTAGTTAAGATTGCAATAAAATAAAAAGTGATTTTTTGGACATGAAAACTTTATAAGAAAAAAATTAAGGTTAAAAAAGTGACATTCCACCTTCTTGACACCAGAAATTTAATTTGGACACTGGTTTTTGTAGAAGTGAGATTACTGATCTTCACAAAACTGTTCTCAATACTCATATTTGACTATAGTCTTATTCATAAACTATAGACCATGTTTCGCAGGATCATCAGATCAGAAAGGATCGCATCGAAGAACGGGAAAAAATTGGTTTGATGATGTACTTATTAAAAGAAGGTAAACTAATAATAGAGACACGCTCTGATTTCATGACCTGAGCAACACATCATCTCTAATACAACCATAACGTAACCGCACAAAGTAACCACAACAAAGTATTTTTTAAACCGTCAACCTTATAAATTCGAGATGTTATAAACACAGGTGCCCACATAAACAGTGAATAATGAATGCACCGTGCAATTGTTCCGTAATGAGTCCTTCGCGAGATAAATGTGCGCGGCTTGGTCACGCGCCAAGAGAATAAAGCTTTTAGCGAGTGAAATGTTGCCTGCATTTTATGTGGGCCACACTTGATAGCGAATTTCGTCGCCCCTGTTAGCACTTGGCCTGAGATGTAAATAACTGGGGACAGGGGATTGCTGGCGTTGCTTACCTGTTGACAAGTTCTATTTGGGGTCGGAGGGGAACTAAATTGTTTGGACGTTCGACTAAGTATTTGGTTGTTTAAGACATTTTGTTGGTTTGAGTTTAAAGGCGAGTTGGGCATGACTACAGGATGGTTAAGTAAGTAAACAGCGACGATGATTGTTAATGTTTCAGGTATCATTCTAGGTATCAATACTTTTATTAAGTTGTAACCGAATAAGCGCGCGGATAAGTCAGTTTGGTCCACGACCTACAAAGACATAATTATAGTGAAGAATATATTTCATTATGTATGATGATCAGAACAGAAGTAATGTACAGTACGTCAGTGTCATATTTCGCTTAGTTCTAGTTAATAGCTGGTGACAATTCGCGGTTACCTTATTATACCAACGAACATGACTGCGACTGAATTCACAGGAAGCAATGACCGTCACTGAATGATGTGGTTAGCACCTCTCACGTTCATTAAAATGTCCACAGTCAATAAAACCGCAACTAGGCAGCTGTCAAAACCAACGCTGTCCTCAACCAATATCTTCGTGTCAGAGCTACCTGGTTCCATTAACGCTGTATGCCCATCCTGCTTTGACGCTATGGGGAGGGAGAAGGATAGTGGTTTGTCGCTTCCGTCCCGGGATTAGATCTAACGGGCGGCTGGGGAGTGAAACTGACGGCAAGGAAATTACATGGTTTTGAATTATCGGGGCAATATTCATAGCTGGGTGTTGTGTAAACAGTTATTTTTAAATTTTTCTTTGTTGTAGCTAGACAAGGAAGATCTGCAGGATTTAAGGCTTACGTGGAAGAATGTTTTGAAATGCGAATAATGAAATACTCGGATATTATTAAAACTTTATAAGGAAGGTAAAATTTGCTCCCTTTTAATCACCATAATGAAAGAATAATTATTTAAAGGAAGACATACGAGAAATATTTCTGAACGTAATTTTAATTTAAGTACAGAAACAGTTGCGAACAGAACAGTGTGCCTGATTTGAATGTATTAAATCTACGCATCCTAATAAAAATTCTAGTGGAATTTTTACTTAAAATGTAGGACTGCCGTATGACGACTAAACGAGGAAAATCCAATTGACAAAATCTTCACAAATTAAGTCCAACGAACTTCAAGTAAGCGCATGTAAATTTACGAAGCCTTGCCACGCTAATATGTATAAACGCTAGGATCCACCGACGGCAAACTTGCTCGTCCAAAAGACTGCTAAAAAACCTAGTACAAAATTCCGCACAACATTTCCATGCCTTGCGGGCGATATAAAATTATTTCATAAAACGTACGGAATTACAGAGTTAGTTTTTTGTGTGTAAAGCTGTTCTACACTTATTGTTAAGGCTAGTTTTGCCAGATCTTTAAAGATGACCTTATTAATGCATCAGAGATTTATTATTAAACAGCAATCAGCCAAATTGTATTTCATCATCAACAAAACGCCAGTTTGTATTATACCATCAACTGTAGTTAAAGTCGAAAGATATAAATTGTTCATCAACTTGTAGCTAGTTTCTTTTTAATGTTCCTTATAGTTCTTAGACAAGCTCAACGTCGAACGCAGCCTCAATAATTAGAAAACCGTAGTTATTTTATCCTTCTCTTTTTACCTGACTATGCCTGAAGGAGTCAGTTTTGTTTTTCTATTAAACAATGACTTATTACATAGCGTTTTTATGCAATGAGAATAGCAAATGAGCCTGCAGTGTCACTATTCCCTGTTGACAATGAACATCTGAAAAAAATATCGAATAAGACTACAGAAGGATCCTTAATTAGTTACGATAGTGGGAACATTAGTAGTTTCACATTCGTTAGTAAGGGTACTGTGGATGTTAGAATTGTTATTGTAGATTATATATTTGTTAGTGAATATAATTCCAGTTAGTAATGGTTAGTATTTGTTTTACTGAAACTGGTCCAGAGATGCACTCTCTTTGAGGACAGATGGTCGCTTTTAGTATCTGTAGTGTTTACTTTGGTACTAAAACCTCCAGTCGAAGCACGAAAACCGCTTCCTTATTCCGAAAAATAGATCCTTGAACGAATGTGTAGAGGCTATATGCCTTTATGACCGGAATGAAAGACGTTCCACGTCAAAAACATAAGCAGGAGCCTCCAAACATTTCCAATGTAAGGTAAGCAAATTGTCATACAAAATTCATCTAGTATCAGTGGAGAGGAGCACTTCTACTCGACCTCACTTACACAGATGGAATACATCTTGTCGCTCCTACAACATTCGGGGGAGTTCATAAAAAACGTGACTAGATGCAACGAAAAAGTATTCCGTAGTTACACGGGAAAATTTTCGGCACCGATAAAATTGGAAAAATATATTTCGTGTTTGGTAAGTGGATTACATTTTTATCGTCGGAATGGTACCGACAACTGCCAACGACTAAAGACTAACTAACCAACTAGTTGCTATAATTTCGAAGTAAAGATAAGCAGGGTTGATGAAAATATGCAATATGTAAATTAACTAAATTCATAACAATATTTTAGAATTTAATAGTCACACGAATTAAGTATTTTAAATATACATAACACTTATGAAGCACGAAATGCTCGTAAAGTAGGTAACCTTATCTTATACGTACTATAATATCAAATACTAGAAATTCTCTTACTTATGTGTAAGTAACCGAGTTTGAGAAAACTACTTACACGACCATTTACGATGAAATTTGTAATTTGTGGTTTTTGGGCTCATGAACCTTATATGTTTATTTTGAGAAAAATACGATTTGGCGTATTTGATGGTGATATGTTAATTTCAACTAAGAAATTCTTATATTATAGTTACAGTTTCACTTGATTGAATGACAATGAAATGAGTTAGGTTCATTGACCTTGGAGGATGACTAATTTTATTTAAATCGGTGAATAGACTAAACTAGCTAGACAGCCAGAAAAGCTCAGTCACTCGGACCTCAGAAGATTATGTTACCTAAACTTTTATTATTTAACACAAAATTAATTAGGCATTTTAGAAGAACCAACAGGCCGTGCAAAAACTAACACTTTAAGGGACGCCCAAAATTAATTAGGGCCAGTAATCTACTAAATAGGGAGTGACAATGTGTCGTTGCTTTTAAGCATAATTAATGCGTGAAGCTTAAATATATTAATTAAGGGATTGTTGTACAAAAACTAACGACTGTTTGTCTACTAAAACACGAAAATTTTACATTAATAACTTACCATTTATAATTATACAAAACATACATCGCAGACAGAAATGTGTTCTTAATTTAAAGTAAAAAATAATACTGTTTAATTTTGTAATTACACTTCAATTTAATTTTATTTTCATTATTTTTTTTTACTGAAACAGCATCTAATAACCCATAATGCAACAAGGAATAACTAGAAGTACTATTATTATCATCTGACGTAAATGATACGAACACGAACATCAAAAATTCCCCGCACTTTCACTTGGTTATCCTCAAAACACTATCAGAGTTAAACAACCCGAAAGCGCTCATGGTTTTTAGCATTTTCCTTATTTAGCAACAAACTTACTTGTGTTTTTGTCAAGAGCAGTGAGGCAAGAAAGATATATGCCAGTTCCATTTCTCCTACCTGACACTGACCACAAGAAAAAATATTCGCTTCGAAACTAAGTTAGCGAGTTTGATGTAGGAAGTTTGCGCTCCCGTTTCGCAAATAGTGTTGATGGAAGTTTTAAGCAAGTTCTTCCTATTTCTTAGGAATTATTTTTGTTTTCGCTTTGTTGGTAGAGTAGGTAACGTTAGTGAGAAATTTTGTGTACTTATATTTTAAGTAAGGGTATAATTTTTGTGTTTTGGCGTTTTAATGTCGATTGCAGTCACGGTAAATATACAGTCAATTTGTGTTATACATAACACAGGAAATCTTATTAAGAGGCTATTGATAACTAGCATAATTAAATAAGGAATAGTAAAATCGTTGCCCTATAGGAAACTAGGCTGATATAACTAAGAAATAATACACCTTAAGGCGGCCTGTTTGCACGTTTATCGGGTAGTAACATTAAAATTAGTCACCCTTGTAACTGAGAACTTTTAACCTGAAAGTTCAACGATCCGAAGGTATTACATTCTACGTCCTTAAACAAAACCAAACGCTAAGAAAATCCACGGCTTACCCAAATATAATCGAGGAGGTATTTTGAGAGAAATCTCTTTAATCCTACTCTTTGACCTTTACGATTTTGTTCAAGAGACCATCGAACTGTAAAATCCGTTTAGTGGTTTAGTAAATCTTACCATTAAGTAAATGCAATTAAAAAGTAGATTACAAATACTACAATACATTTTGTTTGTTCAATTTTTTGCTATAGTTGCTAGCCCAGCAAGAATAGTGAATACTATTTGTTTCATTTTTTTTTTTTTTCAATTTATAAAGTCTATTACAAATCCTCCAGTCTTCAAACAAACTAAATCTTGCGACCAAAATCGCTTACCATATAAAATGTATAAAAACCTTTCTACCATCTCACGAATAAATTTCGTTAATTTATGGTTCCATTTTCGGACATTGTACCTTAGGTATTCTAACATCAATTATTCATAGCATGGAGCAAAAAACGACATACGGTACAGAATGTCGTTTACAGGGACATAAATAATGACAGCGTAATTTTATTACGCAACGAGCAAGAACGTAATATATTTAATATATTCAAGAACGCGGGATTAAAAAAGATAATAAATTGATATGAAACATCCACCGTCATGATATTCATTTGAAGTCTGGTTGAGTACTTTGTAAGTAGCAAAATTTTGAGTAATTTGGTTTGAGTAACTTAGCTTTAGACAAGAAGCAGATGTTATAAGTTAGCACATTCTGCGTGGAGAAACTAAAACTAAAAAAAATAACGGTTTTTTCTTTTACAAGTTAAAGTTTTAGTTACAAGTGATGACAAATCATCATACTTAATAAAAATGTTGATTGACTGACAGACACGCTACAGCCTAAACGGATAGACCTAGAAGCATGAAACTTGACACAGAGGTTCCTTCTAGCGTGTAGGGCAGCAATAAGAACGGATTTTTGGAAATTCCCACTTTAAGGGGGGGAAATAGGGGATGAAAGTTTGTATGAAAATTAAAAAAAAAATTAAAGCAAGCAGTTTGCAAATTAGTATTTAAGTTTTCGATACTAAGCTAAGAAGTGCGGATTAAAAAAAAAAATCGAAATTTACCCATAAGGGGGTGAAATAAGGGATGAAAGTTTGTATGAAAATGAACCAAATTTTAAAGCTAGCAGTTTTCAAATTCGTGTTTGGGTGTATGGTTGAAAAGGATGAAGAACCTTATTCAACGATTTTCTTAAATCAACGCTTAAGGGGGTAATATCACCGTAATATAATTTCCGCAAGCAAAGCTGCGGGCAACAGCTCGTAATTTATATAAAGGCTTTTTTTTGCTGCTCCTCTCCTATTCATCTTAGCGTGATCTAGCCTTCCTCGATAAATCGACTATCTCATAGTAAAATATTTTTTCAAATCGGTTCAATAGTTTCTGAAATTAGCGCGTTCAAACAAACGAACATAAAAACAAACTCTTCACCTTTATATTATTAGTATAGATAAATGATAACGATGCACGCAGTGTAGCGCGAAATACCTTTTTTCTGTAGTTCAGTAAAGAAGTAACATAATAAATACATGTAGTGTAAAATATCATGGACTGTTATTATACTGGTTAGTTGTAGTTGTCAACCGCCTTTTGGTAAGCTATGAGCACAGCACTTATCGTGAAGTTGTGATGACAATATTATTTTACGTTATATTCTATTCTCATTAAACATCAATTTTCGTTTGAACACCGGACTTTAAAGATGCTGAAAATCCTCTATTGATAGCATAAACAATTGGCGCAAACTACCTCTGTTCGCTTAAAGGTGGTGCTATTTTCGAGTATAAACTACAGTATATTCGCAGGAACAAATATTAAAGTTGGTGCGGCCGTGGTGTATTGTCGAGCTCGCATTGGCGAGAGTCCAAGGTAGCTGAATTAGAAGAGCAATATATCAAATAACTGTGAAGGAAGATCAAGGTAGCATGATTCGAAGTTGGACAACGCTAGTGCGCCTTGGAGAGGCTCCCATAAAGGATATTTATTGTTTTTCATAAGTTGGATTTGTAAACAGATGGTAGTTTTGGCCAATCTTGAAATGTTTGAGGTAATTTACGGGAGAAAGAGGATTTAAGGGGCAGGCATTTATTTTTATATTTTTATTAACTAAGATTAGATGGAATCTTGATTTCCAAATTGAGTTGAAAACGCAATAAAATTAAACTTTATAAATATCATTCAGATCAATTAGATATATTTGGTAAATATGTATAATAACAGTTATAGATCATGAAAAATTAACTACTAACTTAAAAATTGGGGTGCATACGAGTAGGCCATATCCATACATTTAAATTCTAAAATAATATAGCCTGTGTTATTCTTTATCAGACTAATCCAAGGACCCACATGGTAAAATCAAGCATCAAGCATTTTTGGCCGAGAGTACCAAAGAAATAGACATACAAACACACACACGGTCTAAAAACATTACCCCTTACCTAACGCAGTCGGATAAAAAAGGGAAATAAAAAACAAAGCATCTCTCAAATCGTTTAAGAACCATAAACGAGCACCACTCGTGCTCTTGAGACGTTTTTCTCACGCAAGTACTGCCGCGAGGTAGCGTTGCTGTAAGAGCTGTTCATACAGAGAACTTTAATATTTTGTCTTCAATTAAAATGGTTGTTTTTACGAAAATACCGCACAATTGTGAAGTGACTAAAGCTCTGTCACATACAAATTGAATAAAGCTCTAAAGCTCTTGTTCAATTAAAGCCTAAAGCAGACAATATGATAGGATTTTTTCTATAAATTAAAGTCTAGTCGTTTCAAAGATGTACTGTATAAATTATGTACCTACTTTAAATAAACTAAAGGGGCTGTTATGCTGTCCAAGATCGACCATATCAAATTAGGTCAATTTCTAGACTATAATAGATTCGATAGATGCTGTCAATTTAAACGTCAGCTGTCCTTCAATAGGACTATGCATCTTACGTATGCATGTGATTGGTTTGTTCATAAATATTGACGCTAGAATTGATGCGTTACGGACCAATGAAATATTTTCCTTTTTTATAATGTTTCATTTATTAACTCTGAACTAGCGTTCTAGCGCTCTAAATGAGGTCCTCATTTCGAACTTATTGTCCGCATTTCGAAGCATGAACACGAATCCGCTTAACCGCTTCACTGTACAGTTTAACATCCGAATCGCATTTTGTCTGATCATGATAAAAGAAACATTTTAGTAGCGAGACGACACGCAGAGTCGTTGAGTGCCCCTGAGATGACAGAGACATGTAGCGACCTCTGTTGCGGATGTACGTTTATGTTGAGAGTCACTTCGACTTGTGTAAGCAAAGTTGCAAGAAATGTAATTAAAATTGTTTAGCTTGCTTCGGTTTAAGTGTGTATTTGTCTTTCAAATAGCTGATGAGATAGGTATTGTCTAACGAGACGTTATGACTTATGAGTTGCCATAAATCTGAGACTGATAATAATCGGTAACTAATTTCATTGCAATATTGTTAATGTATTTTTTTACTGAAACTTTTGATATTGGTTTAGTGGACCGTTCGTTTTGAGGTACATAAGTTTGAAATAAATTGTTTCTTTACTGTATTTTTTAAGAAGAACCCTAGATAATGTCGACACGAATTATTACGATGCAAAGTTTTCGGTGATTATTGTAAAAATACACAAATATTTTCTTCCTATATTTGTATAGAAAATGAACGAGTTTCATTACACAATAACGTAATTTATGCAGTACTTAAGATTAAATCGACGGAAGAAAACATAAAGGTCGTAACTAACAAAAGTGAAATTGTTCAGGAGAGCCCAAAAACTTTTTGGTGAAACACAAAAAAATTATTTACATCTTTTCTACGAGCGCTAGAAAAACGATTTTTAGACAGCAAATGTAAAAAAAATAGCCGGTTATTCTTATTCACTCAAATCCAATCTAAAGTTATTATT
>LGAG01000525.1:250355-295139 GCA_001278395.1 Lerema accius
AGGTGATAGCTTCTAACCAATCGGCTAGATCGGTCTAGACCAGTCTTTCTCAAACTGGATGATGACACGCCTTATGAACGCTTTGAATGCATGGGGTTGAAAAGAACTTAGAGAAAGTGGGGAGGTGATTTCGGTTAATTTGTGTATTTGTAAATGTGTATTACAAACGAAAATCAGACACAAAGATTGTAGGTTCAAGTAATTTTAGTGAGAGCTTGAAAATATTTGATTCTCGAAGAGGGTAGTACACAAAATAGGTTTGAGAACCTCTGGTCTAGACAAACATCGGCCAAGTGTTTGTTCCGGCGGACGTGCGATGTTTGTAATGATCTTCAGAACTTGTCACGGACGTTAGACCACTGACCTCGTATGAAAATTAAAAATATCAATATATTAGGTTTATGAACGAATACGCTACGTAGGCTATTAAGGTGGAGAAAAACCACAGAGTAAGTAACATGGTTTACTCTCTAAAAATCGTTTGATAGACTGAGTTGCGGGGATATCACTGCCAATATGATATAGTCAGCCAATTGGACGATGGTAAGTATGGTGTGTGGCTAGCCTTACAAATTGTTAAACCATAGAGTAAATCTCATTAGATTTATCTGTAATTATTATAAATATAGAAGAAGGTTATATTGCTACAAAATTGTAACACCTGTAGTTAAATATGTATGTTCATGAGTGTAATAGAAAAATAACTAATTGGTCTTTTTTGTGAGCTCATTCTTATTAACAAAATATTTGGAAATGATACATCTGCTTTTATAAAGCAGCATAATATTCTATATTATAGAAGTAAATTCTAAGTATTTATTAATGGGCCTTCAGAAAAATGTACACAAATCTTACGTGGCCTATCAATATCCGGTTCAGTAATATTGTTCGTAACTTGAGAAGTTACAGTTAAGTAATGGATGAACCCGGAGATGCAATATTGAAATATTGAAGAGTATTGAATATTGTATCACATGCAATATGAGAGTACTCATAAATATTCCTTATTCATAAATTTTCTAAGATGTTTCATGTTTAGGCAGGGGAGGTGCGTGTAATACCATAAATACTCAAATTGAACTTGATGAAGTAGTACACTCATGGACATAAGAATCGAGCCACCCTACAGTTTCTGACCTTTATTTATGATCTTTAAGCTCACATTATTTTTCTATATCAGTCATTTTAAGGAAATTAATACTCTCTTAAGTCCTACAAAATATAGAGTTAGTCAATTTTACTGGCCGGAAGTTTATTTTGCGGTGAAGGGAGAATAATAGCTAATACTAGAAGGCAAGAATCTTGTTCGAAATTTAACCATAACGTACAGTCACGAGCAAAAATATCTGACCCCCCTGAAAACCAACTTCCCGGTTTTCGGTCTATAATGTAAGTACTTACATAATATAGATTCGTTCATTACCCGTATCTGAAAGATGCCAATGGCAGCTTCAATTATCTGTAAACGGAGGCTCAATCTAGCCTTCTTTACACAAGAATAAATAACATATTCAAGACTAAATTCTAGGTCAGTTTTCTACATAACAATATGTTCAATATTACCCAGAATTTCTATTTATACCAGTTTGATTACAATCCAAAAGTCATTTATATTTCATGCTCATAGTTGTAGTCCAAGTATGACATCAAAACTATTTTATGTGGCAACTTTTTTATGTTCTCACGACTCCCGATTGTAATATAATGTTCCCAGTTACTGTTTATATGATAGTTGAGGAAATTTATGTTCATGCCGTTATAATAGTTTAACGGGCAATATTTATGGATAGGCCGGACTTGCCCCGAAACTTCGCTCGCTACGAAATTCAATACTCACTAAACAGTTACGAAGACTATTATGACAGTTTGGGCTATTAGGATTTATCTGGAGGAAAAATCGGGAGTAAGTTAAGGCGTAAGTAATCATTTCTATGGTTTTTCTACTACGAGTAACAATCCTTTGCCTTGTAATCTGTCAGTCTTAGACCATACTCTCTCTTAATAAATGTTACCCGACACCTATCTAACGATAATATTTGGGAACGATAGTTTAAAGATACAGAAACGCTGAAGGCATTTTTACCCGCTTGCGCTAAAAGAATGGTAATGTTTTTCGAGCGTATTACTATGTTCATTTCTTTGTAATGCTCTACAACCTAATCAGCATGACGGATTCAAAATACAAACTGTCAATGAATTCATCTTTGTTCTGGCAGTGACAAAGATATTATATTTTTTTATTACACTCCCAAATTTTGTTTATCCCTTTAGTTATGATCGTTCAAGCTATGAGTCAATAAGGTGAGAATGAATAAAGTTTTACTTTCTTCCAAATCAAGAAATAATAGGATAAAGGCATATTATTGCGTCATAAAAAATCCTCTAAGGGTTAAAGTTGGCAACCGTAACTTCACATCCAATAGCTCCAGAACAATATTTAGTAACCCGAAACCGCCACGTGACATGGGAGTGATAAACAAGCGAGCATCATTGACTCTCCAATGATTCCTGAAAGGGAGCTAACGCCAACCGGATCTGTACCCTATTGCACAGGATAAAAGGGTCGTTTTCCTTCGAATGTGTGTAATTTCCGTAGGCTTATTTTGTTTTCGTATATTTCCGCTCTGTGGTTACGTGTGTCCTTTTTTTGGACGCTCCCATGTTATATGGGATGTGCTTATTGGGAAATTCACACGTCTTTAATCTGGTTGTATTTTTTGCCAGATTGCGGTAAAAATGTTGTTTTATGTACAGTAGGTAGTCGAAAATGTTTTTATATGACCAGTGAACTTTGACCGGAAAAATAGTCTATTTACGCATAGATTTATTAATCAACGTCTTTTTTATCACTTATATTCTGCCTGTAATAAAGAATTTCTGATGAACATCGATAGACCGTTACGACAAAGAAGACGGATTCCTGCAATTAGACGGCTGTCTAAAAAAAGAAAAAGTATTTTATTACGTTCTTGAGACCTCTCCAAATAAACTGCACATAATAATAATACTTATAGCAAAACTTGGTTACGAATATATATTCAGGGCTGGCCAAGTTTTGATTAGAACATACCAATTTAAATCTGTATTTAGCAGCCAACCAATGATAGGTACTTTTGTAAGTACAGTAAACACTTTCTACAAGCCATCATACTCTCATAATGGTCTGTTCTAAGAGGCAGCGAAGTTACCGTAATTTTTTAAAGAGTCCTACGACTGCGTTAGGCCACTCGAGTGCGTCAAACAAAAGCAGTTTGGGTTGACACTCCTGTAGCACACTTGGAACACTTGACTGGTGGAAACGTTGAAACTCTGCGTAAAAATGCTTGTTCGTATTTGTCCTTGTTTTTACTCCTAGTTTGTTGAACTGTGTTGCATGACAACATAATATTTCGTTGAAAAATGTCATAGCAGTTCATCATCCACTAGTTCACCGCGCTTGTTTCATCATTGATCCTGTTAATGTAATCTATATCTACTAATAATATAAAGCTGAAGAGTTTGTTTGTGTGAACGCGCTAATCTCAGTAAATACTGGACCGATTTTAAAAATTATATTAGTTTAAGATATTCCATTTATCGAGGAAAGTTATAGGCTATATAACATATAATAGGAGACGGCAAAATTATGCGGGTAGAACCGCGGGCGATTGCTGGTCTAATATAAAAGTCATACCCAGAAACATCAAATCGTTATAATATTCAAATTATCCAATCAACAAAATCAATTGCTTTTAATCTAGTAATGATTTCATTATCACTAAATACGTGTTCTTGATTACTTCCCCTATATTTTTCCCCTAACGGCCTCACAAGAGAAAATGTAGACGAGATAGCTCTCAGATAGTTCCCTCTCCGGACAGTTGCTGTGATTCGAGTAATATGTGGATATTGTGTGACTAGAATAGAACGGCTAAAGCCTCTTACAAAATACTAATGAGCATTTGGATTTGGGGTTACGGTTAACTAAATAACATGTTTTAATTGGATAGGGGACTGGGAAACAGAGAATTAAAGTATAACAAGCGCTTAAAATTAAATGTTATGTGCTACTATTATTTTTAAAAACTTGCAAAGGTGTCTTTTTCCACTTTCGTCTCCGCTTTTGTGAAAAGTAGCCTTAAGAAAAATTTATATAAATTTACGTGTAGGAAGGTAAGGTACGGTAAAAACACTATTTAACAGCGCGGCAGCGGGTACATGCGATAAATATTATAATTTTTATGCACCAAATCAACGTCATCGTGATTTATTGGTAGGGTAGACTTAATTCATCGTGGTACTGAAAGTACGTACATCATGTACGTGAAGTAATCTACTTCAGCTATTTCATAAAGTTGGCTTATACTGATATTTGTATATTGAGAAAATGTTATTTTTACAGGATCTGACTTTCCTGTTGTATGTGAAATGCCGGTCAAATGTACGCAGTGTTTACAGATTTTCAAGAGGCAATATTTTTTAGAATTGCAAAAGAAAATATTGTGGGATATTCCTAGATTTCTCAACCAGCTAGCCACCCTAATCATAACAAAGCTTTGAAACCCAAGAACAAACAACTGTTCCTTGTCACAAACTCGTGTCACCGGAAATCGAATAATAAATGGGAATGATTTTCATCAGTGACCAGTGACGAATTTCCGTATACGTGTCATTACTGGGTGGGTTTAATTATGTTTTTAATTGGGTATTGAGGTGATATAACGATAAATTAATCAGCTAAGGCTGTATATATATATATATAATTTTTTTACCCTGAACATTTTACATAGACGTAGACGTTTGTACATAATATATTTACATATATTATTGTGTATATGTACGTGTGTTTGGCACTAAACTACTTCTAGAGTTGGACCGATTTTAATATTTTATTCTGTGGGTATCGGGACCGTAAATGGTTAAGATTCACATTGGATTAGATAGGTAAAATTGATGTTGACATTTACTGAGATAAAAAGTAAGTTGCAGAACAAAATTTACTAGGTCATATAGGTGGAATGAAAGAAGGGAGAAATAAATAAATATTACTTTTTATGCTATTTGTGGGATTTGACGTTACTGTGGCAGTACCTAAACATAATGGAGTATCTTAAAAGAATGTCAATACATCATTAAAGAGATACATTAAAGAATTCTTCAAGTAAGTCTTAAGCACATTGTAATAATATACTTAGATGTCCTGAAAAACGTCAGTCGAGAAAACGAGAGTGTAAGCTTATAAATTGTATTATGAACATTGGCAACGGAGCAAGGTAACTAAGCCAATTTTACGCCGCGAACGTCTTTCAAAGGATGGGCTAAATTAAGAGGATTTCCAGAAGCTGATTTTAAAAGGCATCGATGTTACCATGAAAATAATGGAGGCACAGAATAAAAGCGAGGTTGATATCAAGTACCTACACAAACACATGAATATCACACAATAGCAAAAAGATGTATCAACGAATCTTTTAACCAACTTCGAGTAAGACAGGTAACTTCTAACTGGACTAATACTGTTTACTCACTGGTCTAAACTACACTAACATTAGTAACTTCTGGGATTTATTTACTAACAAATTAACAGCAACTAATGTTCGTTTTAACACCTATTACTCACAGGATCTACTAACTGACGAAGGAACTCGTACTCGAGGTTTGTCATGATGTCCATTGTAGCACTACAAGCTCGTTTGTTATTCTCATACTGTAAAAAAATGTTGTGTTAAAAATTATGGGCCCTCAAGTTTATTAAGAGATTCGCATGTCCTGTAGTACACTTTTAGTTGAAGCAGTCTTAACACAAAGTTAGATGTAAATTAAGGTTTGCTCCATAATATGAATTGTATAACAAATTCGGTTTAAACTCTCATACAAAGAATTATAGTAGGTCACTAAATAGTAACTGAAGAAGAATTCGTCTTATTACATCAAACGTACGTCTCGGTTATCCAATAGTAGATTCTTATTACCTACAAGGACGTGAACTTAAGCTTTATGTGTAAACTTATCTATCGACGAATTTTAGTGCTTCGGAAATATATCATCCCTAGAATATTCTACCAAACATTCTCGGGATGTTTCGTCGTCAAACATTTTCTGACTTCAAACATTTTACACAAATAGGATATATGTTCAGGATCCGAATGGAACGAAGCCTCAGAAAAGTAGGTATTGTGAGAAGTTGTCGGTACGTACTGACTACTCGAGCGTAATTTAGTTTTCATATTTTTGGAACGGGACAATATGATAAAATGAACTTACAATTTTGTTAGAACACTACAATAAAAATGTTGCTTACAGTTTACCATTCATGGAGAATTACTTAATATAGTCTTTGTTAAGATGTAGTTAAATTTATATGATGAGGGTTTTTAGGTCAAAACATCGATTACACAACATGTTTGTATTTTTGGAACAATACGTTTTCGCTTAGATGGTGATAAATATAGATTAATTTCCAAATAGATGGCGATGTAACGTAACCCCAGTAATGTTCTATTTACCTAATCTAAACATGATAAGTAATGGTCAATTTTTGACCGCCAAGCGCAGCTACTGGTATAAATTTAAAAGCACTGAAGTATCAACAGAGTTTCTTGTTACAGTGACATCTATAATATAAACTCAATATTGCATTATGCCTCCGGGTGGCTCATTCTCCTGCTTGTAAAGTAGCTACGAGTACATCTATCTTACAACGTTCGATAAAGTACGAAACGATGTCAAGAAATAGAGGAGTAAGCTTGACTAGCAAAAATATAATGGAAATATTGTACTTACGAGTATAAGCTAACATATTTGGCTTCACTAGATATCAATGTTTATTGATAAAGGGTAAGAAATTTGAGAAACTGTCAATGATGCGTTGCAGTCAATAAAAAAAACGTGTGTGCTATTTACGCGTATTTAAGTAAAACCTTCAAAATTTTTGGCTTTATGATAGTGAGACGATCTCAGTTAATGATATTAGTTATGCTGATTATATTATGAGTACTTACTTGTATTAGTAACGAGAAACATCCCTAGGTATTTATTTAAGAGGTTCATACATATAAATAATGTCCAAGGTATAAAACTCATCAATTGAGATTAGGGAGCGCAATTTATTTTCAGGTCATCTTTCAATATAAAAGCACGCCCTTCAATAAGAGTGTTTGATTAATCGTAGTTTGGTTTTGACATTTTAATTTGTGTTGTTTTAATAAATTTCCGTTGTTTCGTTTATCATAAACTTGTCACTGTCGTTTTGCAATTTTAAAGCTTTGTTAGGGATTTAATTATTTTCAAAGGTAATTAATGTTTAGTCAGTCTTGTTTATTTGTAGCTTAATTTAGGTATGCGAAGTAAAATGCCATCTTTCGTAACCAATCAAAGTACGGAAAAGATTAACAGATATTTCTAGCCACGTTTCGATTGCAGTCAATCTGCCACTTCAACCCACTCAACTATAATATGGTATAGATATTGTAACATGTAACTTATAAAAACGTGACTATAAGAAGTAATTACAGTTTCAAATTAAGTCTATAACTTTTGTCTTTTAATATTCTTATTTTGTTTTGAGGGGTAGATAGTATTAAAATCAACTAGGTTAAACTGGACTTACGTAATAAAATCACTTGCTTTAAGCGTACAGAATAACACGATGTTCTTGTAGTTAGAGCCGAGTAGTCAAAAAAGAACAATCTCAACAGTCCTAATATCCGTAGAGCAATAAAACCACAATACCCTGAAAAAGTAACGTTTTTCCGGCGCAAAACCGAATGAAACATGAATAAAACCCGAGTAATATTGTTAAGAAATACAATGCTCGTAAAACAGAGGGGGGTGGGTACATCCAGCGTATTGTGAACTTTTGTAAGGTTGAGTTCCATTAAAAGTTCTCGTGGCAACAAATTCGGCGGGGTCAACGTGTAGTGGACAAATTAAAGTTTCTTATTTTCTTTGCAGTGGCCAATTTTATAGACACCCCGCGAGTTCGTTAATTAATTACCGCTGTATTTCTTTCGTTGACAATAATAATGTGTCAGCAAAATTCTCTCCTTAGAACAAAGCATTGTTTCCGACTTGGCGGCGACTTAATTGCTTTGTCGATATTTTTTGCCTTTAATAATTTGTCCTTTGATTCTGCTGGCTTTGTACGAAAATGGGGATCTCGATTATTTTGCGGTTCAGTGATACTTAGACTTTTGAAGTAAAGGGGAAGTGGTTAGAAAAAAGTATGAGGAATACTTAAATAATCATGACCTCAACCTATTAATGGTTCATAACTGAGGAAGCTAGGAGGTTTAGCGCAGGGAGTTTTGAACTATAAAGGCAATGGAAAACCAACCAACTAACCAAGTACCTTTAATTTTAAGGAACGCCATATGTTCACCTTTTTTCCATTGTGCGTTTTCAATGCAAAATTTCAGCGACCTTTTGAAGTGGATCTTTTTTCGGGCTTCAAATGTGGAACCCTTATGACTGGTTTACAGAACCCCTAGGTTCCGTGGAACTCAGTTGAAGTATCCCTAGTCTAGATTATACTCCACCACGCTACTTAAGTGTAGACAATTAAATGGTTCTAGTGGCCAACCTAGCAAGTGTCAATCTGGGAGTGATCCATGAATCGACATGAATAAATGATTTTACATCCATGTTCTCAAGTGTCTGTTCATTTCCACTGTTCCCACAACCACAAATGTTACATCGATGTCTCCTAGAAGCGTTTTACTATTCCATTGGAGAGTTATCTGCTTGTGTTTATAATGTATGTTCTCGTTTCAACTTGCGGTTTTATGACTTAGCCACTACGCTTGCCTTATCCGTATGTCTTTGAAAACCGTTTCCAATGTATAGTTTGTTGCGGCATTGTGGTCATTCGTTTTCAAGTTCGGTGCCCAAAAATTCCTAGCATCAATCGCACCGATCCATTCTGTTTGAAAGTTATTATGTATGTCTGTCTGTCCTGCCTTCGCTTTATTAGTGAAATACAGAAGAATTATGAATTAATTGGATTTTACAACTTTACAATACTTGCGACACTCTGTATTGTATTGCTTGCAGTCACTCATCAAGCACTCAAATACATAAACGCCCGAATTCTCTCAATGACGATACATTGAGGCTAAAATATGTCTTATATCCTTTTCTTACATTAAAATTATCAGGTAACTAGATTTCGACTAAATTTCTTCAGCAGTTTAAGCGTAAACTGGTTATAGGGTACTGTACTTTTTTATTATATTACTATGAATTTTAAAAAGGAGATCATAAATAACAGTTCATTATAAAGAAATCTGCAATGGAAACAAACGCGTACTGTTTTAAAAGTCGTTCAAAGTTTATAGTATTGGATCTACTCGTTCATGCAATTGTAAAAATATCACCCGAATGAGATTTTTAATAGGTCTTCCTCAAGACTGTTCATTCACAATTCCTTTTTCAAATACGATATATTATTATGATTGTTTTATCTCGTATGTTTTCCTTTAGAATTGCTTTCGAATTGGAAAGAACTCAAATGTTCTAAGCAATTACTTAGTGATATCACATTTTTATTGAAGTTGAATTTTCTAGTGACGCTGTATTCATTGTGGTTTGAAGGAGAAGTTAGTGAACAATTTGGAGCCACAAAAAGTCTTTAACGTTTTAAACAATAAAATTAATGAACTTTTTATTTAAACTGAATTTTTATCTAAACTTTAATTTTTATTTAAATTTTTTATTAAAATTAATGAACTTTTTATTAATGAGCTTTTTTTTAAACTGTCAGATGGAGGGTAATTTTTTTTTCGAATTTATGTTTGTTCATTTCTTTGACGCCCTCTACAGTTAAAAGGATTTCACTAAATATTACTGAGGTATTTTAGGTTTCAATGGATTCTTTTTTAGAGTGTTTTTTTAATGTGAACCCCAATTTTATGCAGTCGTATTATTTGTGTTTCTACTAATGACTTATGACTTATTGCTTCTTGAAATTATTTTTACCATCACTGTCTTTGATTTTTCAGTAATCATAATAATATCAATTTACCGATATAAAAAGTCGAATCAAAAAATTAAAAAAAAACAGCTCTTTAACCACATTTAATCTTTTTATCCTCCCGTAGATTCTACCAAAGTACTAAATAATTCAATTGATACAGAAAAGTTCCTGAGTACACGTAATACCCCATCGGCATAAAGTATTCGTCGATCGCGTACCCTACGGGGTAAATCCTGGGAGTATCGTAAAATATCATCTTTATTATTGTGCTCAGGGGTAACATGGAGTTATGGTTACGGGATGTATATACTAGCTATACCTACTGTAAATAGCTTCGTGCTTTTTAACAGAATACAGCAGCTTTTAGATTCGACTACTATGTATTTATGAATGTTCATCAGACCCTCGTTACTTATGAATTACTTAACAAAATTTGACAAATGAAAGTCCGTAGTAGTCTTAATTTTCTGCTAGTTATAGGCTGTGACGTCACGTTAAATTTATATTATGATACCGGAAAAAAACAAGAACCTTAAGTCTATATATTTTCTAGGAAATATACATATATTTCCTAGCGACATCGCTATCTAGAAAGTCTAGGGTTAAACAATTAGGAAACCCATATTAATGTCTCCCTATTGGGCTTTTATTTCTGCTTCCAAATTTAATGGTGTTAGCCAAAATGTTCCACGTTGACCAACTATAATATATTGGCTGACTGAAACTATTATGAAAATCACAGAAATATGTTTACATTCTAAAATAATCAGATTCTGTAATTTTTCTGCATTTTTCCACTTTGGTGAAATTGGCGCTCAAAATTTTTCTTTGAAGAACATTTCTCGCTTATTAGTTTTTCTTACACTTAGTAGCTATGTTTAAAGACCAGTTTAGCTCTTTGAATTAATTTGTGTATCTTAAAACATTTAAATTTCATTAGCAACTCACTTAACTTTGAAAATAAATATATTTGCTGTAGCTTGTTTCTAGTGAAATAAAATTTTAAATCTCACAAAATTACACGTTAATAAATAAGCACAGATAGTTTTATTCAAGTTTTACTATGGTAATGTTTTCTCGAATACAGCAATACCTATAACGATTGAGAAGACTAATTTAATTATAAGGATGAAAGAGAAACGAAACACGAAACAGAAAGGAAAATACCATAATAGTGACACTAAAACACCGAACATTTGACGTCAGCGGGATCACGTCCGATAGATTATAACTACGTCTGTAATAGTCGCGGCGTGACCGGTTTGCTAACCAAGCAACGTTCGGACTCCAGAATTTGGACCCAATCCAATACCAATACTGCACACTCGACTTTTTTCTCCTTATGACGACTCCGTCGATGGACAATTTACGCGAATAAATTTACTTATCATATTTTATCGTTCCCAAATACGTAAAGTCGAGTCCACTCATGTTTATTTATAAGGGCTTACCGACCTAAGCTGTACGTTCGATAAATTTGATGACTCGACGCAAATCGAGTTTGTGATTTGTAAGCGGAGTTGCGGCATACAATATATCTGTTTGGTCTTAGTACAGCCCGATAGCTGACCGAAATTGTTGGCTTAATTTCGGAAGTTGTTTGAAATAGACGTCGTCGGGTTCTAGAGGATTGATATTTGATTTCATTCTTACAGGTAATTTTATTTACATTGGACCTATTTGGTGTTCAGGTCTGATGTAGATTTGTAATTCTTTAAATCAAATTTTAGGTTTTTCACTATTATCCTAATACACTTTATGCTCCAACGAGATTTTAAATTGAAGAACTTAAGACCAAAGCTGAAACTTTCATAAACTGTGTTTTTAAATCTTAAGATACTGTATGTCAAATATTTAAGCTCGCTTAATTTTAAAACTATTAAAATACCGAATGAATGAAAATACATCGAACAAGAAAAACAAATGCATGCGATAATAGCGAACGGGCACTCTTGTTCTTCAAACGTTTTGAAATTAAAAACCCAGCAATCGTACCTTGATATTAAATTCTTGAATAGGTGTCAAGTAATGTGTTGCTAATTGACCCTCTGTTGCATTAAATCAATTCTCATTTGATATTTAGTGCACTGGAACAACTGTAATATATATTAATGTATACAAAGACGTTACAGTAAACCACTTACAGCAGTTCATTACCCTTGACGTCAGAACGGAAGCTGACTCCCTCTAGAGATTGTATCAGTTCACCAAGGTTAGTCAGATGATCTATATTAATAAATAATCTGCACCGGGGCTAAGAAGTACATTTAATTTAAACTTTCGTTGGCTGTGGTATCGATATAATTAGGCAGAAAAATATATATATTACTATGTCCATTATTTTGACGACTGGTCTTGCTTGTCTAGCCATTAGCAATTTGTTGATTGCTTAATTGGTATTAAACCAAAAGTAAGTAGGAACGGTGGCGAGTTATGATGACGTAGATAATTTGGCCAGTGAATGCTATAATCCGTCAGATCAAAAGTCATTCAAGAGATTCACAACTCGCACTTGGCAAATCAGGACAAGATTTCCATCATGTCAGCGCTTAAGAGCATTATTTAGGTTAACGACTTAAAAATCTTTGAAGCCCTGATTTAAAACACTGCTTGTCCCAACAAAAATCCCTGTGTAGTCTATTCAGTCGAGAAACAATACGATGGCTTTAAAAATAAAAGTTTCGCTGCTCTATTATATTCTGTTCCATTCTATTTCTATAGTCGTCGTAACTGAATCGGAATGATGGCAGCAATACAAATCGTCGCGCAATGGCTCGCACCAACCTATCGGCAAAGTGCACTTACATTCAATGTAGAAACCTTCAAATATATTATCTAATGCATAATTTTCTAAGTTCTTATTTAAATTGTGAAGTAAGGAATATTACTGACGTATTTCTGAATAAGAGATTTAGCCTAAGACAATTGTGATTGTCGTGTTTGATTGTGGTGTTTGAATTTAAACATAAAGAAGTAAGCGAAAACAAATCTGATTCTACAATTAAGTTTTAAGTCCGTTATAAATTATTTTGTCGTATTCTCTTAGCTGTAACTTTAATTCACGTTTGGATTTAATCGTAGGAAGGTAAAAAGTTGAATGTGTAGTTGTGTGTGGTAATGTGTTACAACTATGCCCTAGTCATAATTTCAATCTCTTTAAACTAACGATGTACCTGAAAAGATGTTGCCGGCAAACCTTTTATGTAAACTTTACGAACCTTAATTTCAACGGTCTTAAATACTTAAAGACCCTATACGTCAGATGTTCGCCAACTTCGCTATATTCACTAGGACGTAACACTCGGTGCTTGGCTATCAGCCAATAGATTCTCACTAAGATCGTTCGGCTTGAACAGCCCTGGAGCATCGTTCAAGAAAAAATGGAGACAAGATGCGAAATGAACGATGAAAGGCTTATGTGATGATGGCATAATTTTCTAAAGGCAATAAAGAGGTTAATTGAAAAGATAAAGAGACTGAGCTTATGTAATGAACAGAGCAAAATAAATATGTGACAAATAAAGATATTAAAAGCAATGAGTTATCAGTCGATGTTGAACTAGAGACAGTAAATTTTAGTCTTATTTTCACAATTAAGCAGTATGCAGAGGTTCAAATCAAGGATACACTTTCATATTAGGTATTCGGAAGTTTACGTCAGGCACAAAATTGAGAAATGGTCAATGATAATAATATAGACAAGCCAACAATGTCATAGAAGACCGCAGAGGTGTATCCATCTAACGATAGAAATCATCTTGATTTTTATTAGATACGTGCACACTATTTACCAAGATTTCTCAAGACATCGATATCATCAATACACTCGTGGAAAGAAAAACCGAATCGAACGATATGCATTTGAGTCGTGACAGCAAATTACTCGACATAGTTTTTTTGCCTCCATAGAGGGCGTTGTGGAAACAGCTCGGGAATTGAGCTCGGTTTAAGTAAATATGAGGCGTTGCAATATTCTGGTTGTGAATGCTCTATTGTTTCCTGTTCCAATAGTGCGAGGGAATCTGGAGCCAATATCCTATTAAGATTATTTGGTAATTTTATTTAAAGTTGTTAAAAATAGCTCCGCAACGTACTTTAGGCGTGCGTCAATTTAACACAATGGATTTGATACAAGTATACATTATGAATTGGTTTCTAAGAACTATTCACTCTTAATTTGAAGAAGTGAAGTGTGCAGAAAAGGAACTTTAAATCGACAAAGCACCACTTTTTGCATGTCGAAGGCGTTCCAACAGAGGCTTTTAGTTAAAGTTTCTCTACTTTTTATTTCATATTTTGACGTCGTTTAGCTTACGTGCCGTTCCCAAACGACAATTTTTCCTTGATAAGGCTCGCTGGCAAGCCTTTCTCAGCGCATTTGCACTGTGTAATTTCAAAGAGAACGTTGAAAAGTATTGAGCAAATTCAACCGTTGGAAATTGAAAATTTCTGTAATAATTTAATTAGTAGTTATTATTAGCCTGCAGTAGCTTTGAGTAGCTGCAGTGAATTAGTTAGAACTGCATAGCGATTGCGTCAAAAATATAATTTCGATTTCGAATTGGTTTTGTTAGGCAAGTTATTTTTAAAATGTGATGATATTTCGTTTCATTGGTAGTAGGATTGCGAGTGATAGGTTCTAAGTTCGATTGTTGATTAGGGTAGACATTTATATGACGGGTCCTGGATGTTGTCAAATGCGATGACACGTAAGTGTTCATGCTGTCTACGCTCTCTGCGACGTAGATAGGTAAACCTAATGTGGATTGTGGAACATTCTATCTTTTAACTGTATTACCCAACTGCGTCTGGAGAAAGGTAATGTTTTTTTAAAGTATTTAGCAAACACTACGACCTAAAAGGTTTACGGACTATATTATGTATGACGTGACATTTAATTAGTGGCCATTGTGGGAGTACATAGGCTATGTAATTTTATCCCAAAAATTGTTATTAAAATAGTGATTACTATAATTTACTTGCTTTATTCTTACTTCCAAGCCGAAAACGTGACCTGGTACATGGGTGACGATTACTACTTATCATCAGTTTCCAAGAAAAGGATTACACTTGGGAGTTCTTGATGATCAATCGAATCGAACCTGGGACCCCTTCCTTCACATTCAGGGTCACTATCAACTAGGCTACGGACGAATAAATCTAGGCTTAAGATTTATAATTGAAGTTCCCTTGAAAAGTCCTTCTTAGAAATATCTACCAGGTATACATAACTTATAAACATCTCAAAACGAATTCACGGGATTTAAACAACAATTAACGGGCTTTCTAACTGTTTCTACTTTGAGAGTATTAATGTGAAAGCATCATTGTCTTAAAAAGTTTTGTATTTGAGAGTTAGTGTTTTCCATTATACGTCTTTAGCATCGAAATTCATTCTTAATGAGTGCAAATTCACGCAAATAGGCCTTGGAGCTTTAATGGAATAACAACCTTATTGTTTTGAAGTTACAGTTCATATTCGTATCATAACTAGCTCAAGGTTGAATTGAAAATACTACAAAATATAACGATTAATATTGTTAGGAGTATTTAATGAAAATTTTGATAGTCCTCTAAGGTATTTTCGGTGTAACGTTTTGTTTATTGGGTCGTAGAATGGGTGAATGTTTATACAAAGAATACATTTGGTCTGAATCTCAGTTGTAACTAATATTAGAGCAACTTTAACCTTTAAGTCCTTCACATGTGAGACTTTGCAACGATAACAAGTACTGCTTGTTTGTGGGTGTGTGGGCGCAAAATAAAAAAATGTGTAAGCTTTATTTTAATGCTTATTGAATTGTATCTTTAGATAGCTGTCGCAGGGCTATAACGGTGAACATAAGGCAACATAACTTTCGATTCTTACGTTATCTATTTAGAATTGCGTCTATAAATCTAGATAAAGTAAGACATCTAGGCTTTAGTTGCGTAAAGAAGGGACGAACCGTATGGCGCAATGGTTATGATTACCAAGCCAAACTGCCCATTTTATCGGTCCTGGGTTTGATTCTCAATGAGGTAAAAAATTTATTGATGAATTTAGCTTCTATTCTAGATGTATCCTACGTGTATATTATGTTGCCCGCAACAAGAGAAATCTTAGTGTGTATAACATTATTAATAATGTGTAACAAACAGTAGGTCATTAGTGAGTTGAAACTAAATAACCCTGTCTTAACACAAGGTTTATGTACTAGGGGTAGGAAAACTAAACTAAGACACTGGAATTAAACTATTCGTAGCCTTTGTCGGCGGGGAGAGACCGCAAAGCGTGCAGTGCTCACTAGTTTACAATGTAGATTACACGTAGGTTAGTGAGGAACTAACAACACAGGACTGATTGCTATTAATAGTTTTGACACCCAAAGGGAGTATCCATCGAGTAAGTGAGGTGCTTTTAGCAACTGTTCATCCTACTTATATTATAAATGTGAAAGTTTGTAAAGATGTTTGGATATTTGGATATTTGGATGTTTGGATGTTTGTCCCTCCTTCACGGTCTAACCGTTGCACGGATTAAGCTGAAACTTGGTACACAGATAGGTTGCATCCAGGAATAGGACATAGGATACATTTTATCCGATTATAGGTTCCCTTGGGACGAAATCAATATTTTGTTTATCGACTTTTCCGCGGGCGGAGCCGCGGGCATCGTCTAGTCATTGATATATTTGACGTGAATACGATAATTTTTATATTATACTTGGATGAGTTGGTCACCGCTACATTCCATGTATTCTTATCGTCTTTACTGTAAGTGTTTGCTGTCTCAATAGTACACAAAAGAAAAAAAACGATCCAATTGTGTCCTTTCTGTGTCTTCACGCTGAGCGAGCATATAACATATCTACAGCTTTTTATACGGTTTAACTGCATAATATCATATCGGCCTTTTTGCATAATATCAAGTGCATTTTATGCAAAAAATAAACCGAATTTCATACTTCGGTTCACTCATCACAATTCCTTTGTACGGGAACATTTTATCGAACAGAATCCCTTATTTATAACCAGTAAATCATCTGAGAGGAATTCAATCAGGATCGGTGGGTCGTTGCGGTGTGGTTCGGTCGTCGTTGAATTTATATGGGGCTTTTATTTCGCTAGCTTAAGGGTTTATTCACGTGTGCGACAGCAGTGCGATAAAGATACGACAAAAACAAGCGAAATGATTTTGGTGGGCGGCATTATGTACGAGTAAGTGCGTAGCTTTATTCATGTGTGAAAATGCAAAGACAATATTCACACGTCTTCACTTAAAAATACGTCTTTGCATTACGTTTAAAAATTATTACTACGATTTTTGACATTTTTACATGAAATCATCATAATCATAATATTCTTTAGACGTCTAGCTACAGATTTTTCGCAACATTTGAGCAGTAAAATGTCGTATGCGTCAAAAAGACCTTTGCATTTTCATACACATTTGCGTTAAATGACGTCGTTGTTGTATTGTACATTTTTTTGTCGCGCATGTGAAAGGTCACTTACAAAAGTATGTCACGAGCAACCATAAATTGTATTACTAGAAGAATTATTATAGTCACATTTTGATGGAATCTTTATAGTCCATGGTCTTTTTGTGTTGACCCTGGTACCCATGGCGCAGGGAATCCTACGGTGGGACTATTATTGTGTTGCGTTGTTTATTATATTTTTTTGCAGTGCCATTAACCCCTGCCGCCCATGGACATCGTAACAAACTTCGAGTAGGACTATCGGGGGACTACTTGGTAGTTAGTAGGTCCTGTTAGTAATAGATGTTAGTGGGAAAATTCGTTGTTGTTAATTTGTTTTTGTAGAGACCGTGGAAGTTAGTCATTTTAGTACAGGTTAGTCCTGTTAGAGAATGTTAGTAGTCCGTATAGTAATCGTTAGTGTTTGTGTTTGGGAGGGAGTTGTGAAATGCGTTGCTACCCCTGACTAAGGTCGCCTATTGTCATTACACCATTTGTTAAATACGCAAAAGACTCACCCTTAACTTGGCTAGAAGTAATGGCGTTAATTACATAGATCATGAGTACCAGTTGTAGTGAAAAGATTTAATGATTTCGATGGCGAAATAATATAATATACACTCATGTTACTTTATTATACACTCATCTTACTTTTCGTACATTAAAATTTAAAAGCTTCTGACATGTAAGTATTAAAATAAACCTTTGCTAAGCTGGGTATACGATTACAGGATTAAATGAAATTATATCTAGCATTTAAGACTTTAATAATGAGGATTGAATTCTAAATTCAGTTATATCTTTAAAGCTTACCTTTTCATGACTTATAATACTAGACTGTGATAAAATATGACGAACACAGCTTTTATTTTAATGGATATTATATTTGCTAGGAGAGATAAAATTAAATATTTATTTTTCTAGTCAGATAAACCCGATATAATTTTACTTTTAAATATTTTAAATTGACATCAAGGTTTTATTTGGCTAAAGAATAGAGGTAGCTTTATTGGCGAAGCTAAACAATATTTTTTATTGTGATATAACTAGTGTCTATTTACTTGAAGTCAAACGAGTTATTTTTTGTAAAAATGTATGTAGTTTTAAGTAATAAATACTTATGTCAAATAGTACCTATATACTACGGTTCTTTTATTATATTATATATGATATATATTATATTATATCTTGTCTTAAAAACAAGAATAGTGGACGCTTTCTTTATCATATCATTTCCTGCCGTTTCTATAGTAGGTGAGGAAAAAATTTTGACATGTACAAATTTCCCCTACATTTATCATCGAAAAGAAAACTGTGGCTTCAGTGGGTTCCTCATAACAAACGGTAAATCATCGAGCACATGAATTCAATCGACGAAAGCAAAAGGGAATATTTTGGGTGTTTATTTTGACCCATTTCTTTAGATGGTCCGCGTATTATTAAAACTAGGCTTGTATTTTTTACGTACCTAATAATATTTTTAACAAGCAACCCTTTCAATTTATTATTACTTTATGCTTTTAGGTATTATCATGGGTAAATAATGACAAATTCTAAATTAATTTCAATTGGCTATTTTATCCAAGAGGATGTCCACACATTATAAGCATTGATTGAAGTTAATCGATGCCTAATAACTGGTATGACAAGATTTAGTGTCAATAAACCCAGAGTAAGTAGAGAATAAACTCCAGGCTTTTTGATTCGCAAGGATTAGCTACTTTAAACGTAACTTAAGACTAATTAAAAGATTTTCTTAATAAGGATAGATACTAGTGTTTTATTCTAGCCTTATTACCAACACACATGGAGAATTGGGTGACATGTAATCAAACTGTCGGGTAATAACTTCTTGAAGGATTTCAAACCATAATCACCCAGGCGACTACTGTCAAGTTGGCACTGAAGGAGCCCGAGCGTGCCAGAAAAGGCTTTGAGGGAGAACGCAGTATGATTTACGATTGGGAAATTTAAAATAATCCCCATTTTCATTTCTGAATTATGAACGACGACTCCATTAGCACTGATCGAGTGATTTGTGCGCTGTTGTTTGAAAATGCAGTTCGATTGTTTTGTTCACGTATTTCAGTCTGTCATAAATATTTTAGTTGACATTTCTGTATTAAGAATAGCCCAGTGACTTCTGTAGAATGTAGAATACTATAAAAAGTTCGTCTATTACCAGAGGAAGTAATCTACTAACTTAAGAACTTAAGGAACTTCAATCGCTGTCGGAACACAGATGAGTGACCGCTTGTGGCAAAATTTCCAGAGCGCTTGTCATCGTTGCAATGGTGATCGTTAGACAGCATTCGTTAAGATATTGATATTCCTCAGATAGCATGAAAACTTCCGACACTTTGATTAGTCACGCATTAGAGTTACTAAGCAATTGAGAAAAGAAACTCATTGAACTCTACTAGACATTAAAAGGTAAATGAAATTACTCGTAACTTTATTTAATCAACTTCGCTATCAAAAATCGGTCTCAGGCAAAGAATAATTCAATTCGTTCCTGTCATTGAGGTTATTTCTCTCTTCTGGCCTAGTCTCATGTTGGGGTGATGTTATCTGTGTATGATTGCCATTAAAAGCTACACTAGAGGGCATCTGTGTCCGCAACGACACGGGCCTGGCAGGGCGGACGGCGCCAGCTGCCAAACATTACAACATACACTGGGCGTTTGGAACGCGCAGTTTTTTTACGTCTAATAAAATTTCTGACAATGGACGCGCGGTTTTTTTACTTAACTTTACATTGAATTTGCTGGCAAATTACTGGAGGAGGTAGTCGTTGGTAAGATATCATTGTTGTTGATTAGAAGTTAGCAATATCTAAAGGGATATTACAAAATTGGTCTTCCAAGGTCAAAGACATAAATTCTTATTTTATATTACATCTTTGGAACTTACAGCTCACTAAAAGGAAGTCAAAATTTTGTCAATTAAAGTAAAGTATACTTTGTATAAATCCATCTTAATCCAGTACAAAACACAATGTACACTATTTGTGATTGTAGCAAACTGTCATAAACGCATTTAAAATACCTTTTATGACTTACACCATTAATATCACTATTCATTATAGTTTATTTTTTAGTATAAAACATATTTTTCTTTTGTATAAATGCTTAGTACATTTCTACAAAGGAAACACACGAATATCAAAAGCTAACCAATCAAACGCTCAGCGTGTAACTTCCAAAGCGCAAAACGTAGCAACTGAGTTCTGTGAGCGAATTGTGTGCTGCGAGCCGGGACGCTCAATGCGTTAAACGTGAAAGGCAATGGCGGGAACGGAACGCTATTTGTTTTATTTCCACGATCAAAATTCAGGTCCACAGTATACCTGGCTGTTAAGCTCACAAAGCAGCAATTTATGAAGTCTGAATGTAGAAATTCGTAACATGTAACTTTTAGTTCACATTACTTCGGGATGACATTTATTGGATCCATAATACTGTGTCTGTAGTTTTCAATTTGAATTCTAAATAATCGATGTAGAAAAGGATTCATAGTCTAATGATTTGAACGTTGTTCTCCCAAACGGAAATTCCTAGGTTCAAACACCACGGCACGCACCTCTAACTTGCGATTAACACTTGCGACGGTGATGGAAAACATCGTGAGGAAACCTGCACACCTGAGAGTTCTTCATGAAGTTTTCAAAGGTGTGTGAAGTTTACCAATCCACACTAGGCTAGCGTGTTGACAATGGTCTGTTCCTCTCTCAGCCCAGTAGTGGAACAGTTATGGGTTGCAATGATGATGTAATTTTATTGTAATTTGAATTATTGTCATGTGTGTTTACTTGTCTTAATTGGTTAAAATTAATAGATGTTCCTGCTAGCTTAGATTGAATGGTGATATTAGTATTATACAATTCGTGATAATTTCTGTATAAACTCGCCTTATTATTCATCGCTATAATGAATTAGCTCATACACCACGTTGTCATTGTCAAGCGTATAACGACTGAGGTTATTTCAATTATTGAAGTAGGTGTGAAGCTGCGTGTACACGATCCATTTCCTGTTTATTTTACGTGAATTGGAGGGGTATTTTTAACCATTTTTTTCGACCTAAACCTACTTATACAAACCGGTTCTACTACTTAATATTTGGATAGCTAGAAGGGTTGTTAGTATCAATTTTGATAACAAATCAAAGTTCCATCTACATCGTCTCTTCTTTATAAAATTTTCAGGCTTTAATAAATTTATTATTACTGGAAGTAATAAATTTTACGTTTTCGTGAAATCTCTGTTGAAGTCAGCCGTCAAAGGACTCTTCATGTTTCTACTAGGAGCTTAGAAGCAAGTAAACAATTCCTCTTCTTTAAAAACAAAGCATTTATGATATTTTACGTATAATTAACTCCAAGATACACAAATCGCCCACACAATATAAATAGTTACCCTATTTAAATACGTAATGTGTATAAAGGTCTTAAGTGCACCTATGTATATTTTAGGATACAATGTACAGGTGAGACATTTTAACAGCAATTTAACTGTTTGTCATTACTAGCAAGTGTTTGCACAGTTTACACAGTTGACATAAAATTATTTTACGTGAGATGATTACATTCATTAGTTTATTGTATGTAAATTAAAGCTTTAGCTGGAATCTAGTGTATTTATTCAACTAATTAATAAACCGTGTAAAAATTAAATAAGACGTTTAACTAACAAAGTAAACCAGTTAATAAAGTTAAGTTTGTTTTAATGTTATTGTACGTATACTTTAATGGCTTTGCAAATTTTTACAGTATGAAAATAATAACAAAATATAACATTACGTATAATTTCATATAACAAGTATCATACATGATACATCCTCATTACGTTATACGACAGGCAAAAACAAAACGTGTTACATCTCAATTATCTTTCACAAAGCTAATTCCATCAGAAGGCAAATTAGTCCACGTTTTATTTTGAAGCGTTTTTATGAACACACGTTGAACTCATTAAAAAACACTGCCAAACTGCAAATTAGCCCCGCAACGTGAGAACATGTAGAGCATGAAACGAAATGTTTTATACGTATTTTTTAAGTTACCGCACTTTGGCATCGGAGGCCAGCGTTGGTGCCAGCCGTTGTGATAATTTCTATGGCAATACGTGACGTTATTAGCACAACTAATTTCTTTTGACCTCGTTTATATAATTAGTTAACGTTTAATTAAGTCTCGCGGGGTTGAGAAGTATACTTTATTTTTATTTTTGCGCCAGGACAATGTGACTATATTGTGACTTCTTAAAATGTTAAGTGATTTTTTTCTGTTTTAACTATCGTCGGGCATATTATCAAGATTTAGTTAGTGGACTATTAATTTTTATAGAATTCTTTCTTTTGATGAACAATGTATTAAAATAAAAGTACTACTAGATTCCAGGATGTTTTCAAAATAAATGTAAACAATAAACAAAATTAAATGAACTCTTACTCACTTCTTTCACAGTTGCCGAATTCCACAATTTGAGAAATGTCTGGCTTAGCATTCTAAACATAAGGTAAATTCATGGTGCATTATGTAATTAAATTCATAGTAGATTAAATAAGATGTCATCCAAATAAGCAAAATACGCTTAGTTCAAATATCTACTTTTGCTTTACTGTATAATAAATATCAAGCAAATTCTTAAGCCTTTCATTTTTGCCTTTGTTGCATTAAACATATTCCGTACTGCAGCCTGTTTCTTAAGTAATGATAATTTATTTTCCCTCGCGAGCTTTAGCTCGAGATAAAATAACAGAAAATTAGCTTCTGCAAAGATAATATTTTTTTCCTTATTATTTTAGATTCTAGCTGTTGATTAAAATTTAATCCTTTGTTAAAATTTATATAAACGTTGGTTTCCTTTATGTGCGAAAGTTTTATATTTCTATTTTGGGACTTAACTTTTAAGACGTTTCATTTGCTACGACTATTAGCTATTATCGACTATTGATTCGAGGTTCGATTTCTAGCAAGACAGTTTTAATTAATTTAATGTTGTTGTCGTTCCAGGAGTGTGTTTGTGTCTAATGTATTGTCCGTGATATCTAGGGATGTCTAGTACGCGATTATGAGGGTATAGGCCAGTGGTTCCTTTTTAATATACCTACTTACCCCTGTGACCTATGAGGAAGACTGATTTAACCCCATCTTACAAGTACTACAAAGACAAGTCACTATTTTCTGTAATTTATTATTTTACGACCCTAATAATTATGTTCTATTTTATCCCCCTAAAATAGCTAGTTTACCCCTGCAGCGTAATTACCCCGGGTTAGAAACCCAGAGTATCGAGTAATTTATTTATAGAATCACTCAAGTGCATGTCTCTTCATTTTGTTCATCAAGTTTGAATAGGTGTGTTATGTTTAGTAATTTCAAACTATTACCGTTAAACCACGAATTGTTAGTAATTCTAGGAAATCAACGCACAAAGGTTTCCAGTATCAAAGAGTCATTTAACAATGAATGTTATTTAATCAACATTTAGTCAATTTATCTAGTTCTCTCAATTACTTGTTAGAAGTTTAACAAAGCTTTTGATTCGGCACAAACAACCAATATACTCGATAGTCATTGATGTTATTTTTTTGTGACGTAGAAAATTATGTAAAATTACTCATGCAAAGGGAATTTGTAGTATCGTTAATTATTAATAAAAATTTAAGGGCGTCAAAACGGGACATTGTATTTCTTTTGAAATTTCAATGCAGGTAAGCTTTTTTATCAATAATGAGTACACAACCTTTTTTTAATTTATTATATGTCTGTTAAACTTAGTATATTTTGTAGCGTGTATTTGTAAGATAACAGAAAATAATAATCTTAAGTGTATAATTTATAGACAAGATACATAGATATTTGAAAGACACTGGCATAATAATCGCAAATAATCCGAAATTAGAAAAACTACTAACATCACAACACGCTATTTTCTTATTACTTTTCGTTCAAGGACAGTTACCAAATTAGTTTTCAAGAATATGAATCTATCATTGGTGAAAGTAAGATAACTTTATTAATTATCTTCTAAGTTTGAACAGATGTCCCTATCTACTGAATATATTTAAAAAATTCTGTCACGATTGCTAGATCTGCGATTATCTTAAATTTTATTAGATATAATTTCATTATTCGTAGACTGCTATATTTTAATTTTATCGGCTTGCAGATCACGTATCCATTTTTTCATTTTAATGTCTTTGGGCTCTTGTTATGAATTTAATAAATTTATTTATTTATCAAATAAAAACACTAAAAAGCGAATAAGTTTCACTACTGTACTAAGTTTTACTAAGTTAGGGCACCTTACTAACTTTAAGTTGCCATTGACTTCCACATAGAATTATAGTCAACCGCTTTACCAAAATAATATTTAAACCATACTATAACCCAATTTCTTTCAATTCTACCTCGAATAAATACTTGATTGTATCACTATTGTGCTAACTAAAAGCTATCAAGCAATGTTGCAGAAAATTCATATTCTCGCCCCTTAAAACGTGACTGTACTAGTTAAGTGGAGTCCAACGAATTATAACAGCGATTAGGTTATGATTTAATAAGCAAAGGGGTGTTACAGAAATTTATATATTTTTGTGCGATATTTAATTAAGAAAACATTGTTATATTCTTGCTAGTATTTTTAATGCTATACTAAAAGATAAACATACTGATGGTAGGTATATTCATTGCTCTGCTGTAGATATGATAAACTGAAGATAAATCACATTAAAATATATTGAGTACGCGAGAGATGTAGAATTTAACGTATTTTAGGAGAAATGAGGAGTGTAAAAGACTACATCCGTCGTTGACTATTTCTATCAACGACAAGTGGAATTTAAGGAGAACTCTCAAGTGTGCATGTTTCCACACGATATTTTCCTCACCGAAGCAAATGATATGTAATATTGTCTAATTCACACATTCGAAAATTTTAAGTGTGTGCCGGGAATCGAATTTAGTAACTCCTGTTCGAGAGACCAACGTTCAAACCACTGAGCTATCACTATTTCACCTTCCACCTTTATATAGCAGTAAATTTCTGAACTTTGCTTTATGATCTCAAGTTAAACTACAACGAAAATTGTTTTGCATAAGTCTAGACACTAATATAGCATAATTAGAAGCAGACGCTATCCTTATTAGAGCAAATTAGTATCGCAAATGAGGGGATAATGTAATAAAATCTATCCAGCTATAATATTGCGATGAATCAAACGTGTAATATCGGAATTAATTAAGAGTATTGAACTGATGATTCCGGTAGAGAGGTTAAGTTAATGATGATTTGAAGTAATTAATTTCAGGCAGGTCGTTGGCACGTGGAAAGTATCAGGAGACTTATCTTACTTTTCTTTCTTTCATTTCTTTTTCACTAGTGGGCCCACCTTCGCTTTGCTACAGGAAACTTGTGACGAAACGAAAGTAAAAAAAGTAGCCTAAGTTACTCCTTGTTACATCAGTGTATGAAAAATGATGAAGCATTATTGCGAAAACCCCATCGAGAAATAATTATCTTCTTCCATGCCATATTGTTATTTTCGAGTTTTGTCTTGATACACAGAAATTACAAGTAAAATTTATAAATTAAGATGACCACATACTCAAACCGAGAATAGAAATTTTAATTTATCCAATCATCTTGATCATCGTAGTTAATATTGTTCTTAAAGTAAAACATTTCGTCAACAAGGTAATTCGCAAACAACACAAACATTTTCACCTTCTAAACACTCTCTAGAGATCAGATAGTAGAAATAAAACCAGACTCGGGCTGGAGTTAAGTTGGCGCCAAATCTTGATAAAAGGCCAAAGGTCCCTTGATATAAGAAAGATTTATTGCCGGAGATCTCTTGAGAGGAATGGATAAATTCTTTTAAGCATACGCTTAACGGCATCAGTTACACCGATGAGTAATGCATTGTGTATTAATGTTGATTAATAAAATTTTATCGTAATTCAATGAATTTTTAATTAACTTAAAATTGATAACTGTGGCAAACCTAACTCCATTGATAATTTTATATGGCGAGGGATCAGGAGTGAGAAATTGAGAAAATCAGTTAAAATATATAATGTATGTAATTTACCAGAATTTGACAACGTAATGAATAATATGAAAAAAGACAAAAAATAAATGTACAAAAAAGCAAAAATATAAAATTATTAAAGAAGTTCGGTTTGCCACAATAACTTTACAAAACTGCTTTGCAAAAAAAATACTTATTTTAATAGTTTTATCTTTAAATTTTTTTAATAAGTAAGGGCAATAAATAATGTAAATAATGTTGTATTATCAAATTTATATATCTAGAATAGGATATCCTTTTTTGTAAGTGTGAGGCACTATACCTCGTTTTTTTCCTCGTGATTTAAAAAGTAAACAATCTTACAGTGTCTTTTTATTGTAATTATCGATTTAAAAATAAGACAGACACAAATTTAAAAAAGTTAAAGAATAAACAATAATTTGATGTTAAAATAAATTTCTGCATACTTATAAATATTTTTTTAAATTAATTAAATAAATAAAAGCAGTGCCAAGATTGTTTACTTTTTAAATCACGACGAAAGAAACGAGGTATACACAGAAACACTATACTTTGTTAAGAGGGAATAAATAAAATAAACACAACGCCATCACATTTTTGACAAAAGCTTAAAACGGAATTTAAGAGTAATTCAGCATGACATATTCGCGTCCATACATTACTTTTATCTGCGATTTTAAGCCAAAAATATTCGTATCTTAAAACACGAAGAGAGCGATATACATTTCGCAATGCACTTTAATTTACAATGACAATTTTATAACCAAATGCGCTGAGTAAATAATGCATGAAACCCATTTTTACAGTGACATAACTTTTATGCAGAGTGCAACAACACTTCCTTTTAACCCAGTTCTCAAAGACAACTGCAAAATACTCAAAACTTAAAATATACAAAATGTAAATAGCTTAGTAAATTTAAATGAAAAACAGTAAGTTACCGTGTTACAACACGGTGTGACCTGCGGTTTTATAGTGCAAATGAATTAATTTTAAACAGAGAAAAATTTACAAATTCGTATTGCTATATTTTCTCATGTACTACGAGTACTTGTAGGTACAAAGTAATTAGGTAATTACTTGTATATAATTCAAATATAAGGTTTATACTTATATTTTACTGTACTAAACAATATTTCTCGATCGTTATTCAAGATAAGTCATGAGTTATAATTCCCACATACCTACTTATAGATATCAGTTGATTAGAGTACTGGTTTTACTTAAATGGTAACATGCTCTATTACAAATCATCTTTAATTTTAAAAGCTGTATAAATGTTTGTCAACTCCAATATAAAAGCTACCAAGTGCATTGTAAGCCTGAAAGCTAATGCTTTCTGTCCAAAGTTAGATGCACTTTAGTTTCCAATGGGAATCACTTTGACTGCTAACCCTGTAATTAAACTAGATCTGTTACTTTTGAAACTAGAACGCCAAATCCACAATCCACTTCAGGGCTTTACGCTGGGAATTGTAAGCAATCAGTACAATCATCTATACCGTTTGTTACTGAACTAATCATAGATGATGCGACTCGACGACGATTTTTTTGGCGTGAATACGTATTTAAATTTCATTACGGGGGCAATCCTAAAACTATAATGACCATAAAATCTTGGGGCCTTTATTTTAACACGCAAATACATTTTTTTAACATACATAATCGTATTCACGTACACACAGCTATACCTACTCAATTTTTTTTAATAAGAGAGTTGAGAAATAAAATGAAATGATGGTAGATCTGCCTACAACGTCAGTCACTATTACAAAAATTTCATAAAGGTTTCCTCTACAATACAAATAATAGTACCAATCTGAAGTGATTAAAAGGCATTGTGTTAATTACAGAGTTCCCCGAATCACCGAAAATTTATTTCACATTCGCACCATTCAAAAGTCCGCATTGATGAAAAGGGGCTTTTTATAATACCAATATCTTTTAGTATTAACATTAATATATTTATCTGGAGATCGCCATATAGAAATCGTAGCTTTGGTAGCATGTTCTTAAGTTTTTTGTAAAGTCAATCTTGGATCTTTCTTAGGATTTTTAAGATTTTTTGACCCTTATCCACTTTTCAAAGTAGTTGTCTAAATTCTTCGATCGCTCAGAATCGACGTAAGCCATCGGGCTATAAGCAATACGATTCAATTACTGAAATTGTAATGATACACGTTACCTCCGTCTTTGATATTGGATATTCTATCCATCTCAATTTATGATTCCGAGAACATGAGTAATTAATTATTTATTTCCTAGAACTACAAGTATAACAATCTAAATAATATTTAGTATTCGATAGTTAATTACAAAATATAAAATAAATCAAATAATTTTAAAATTTTCTGTACGTATATGAATGAATCAATATTTTTAATTAAAACGTTATTAAGGAATATTAAACACGAAAATTAAAAAAATATTTTTAACGAATATAGAAGAACATTATAAGTAACATTTATTTACAAACGATATTAAATCTTTATTCGGTAGTGTTAAATAACTTAAATCTAAGTTCTGTTAGTCAATCCCTTATTGTAAATTCAATTAGCTTCGCCACACGAAGTAACTTAATCGAATGAAACCCTATAAAACTAATTAATCTGCCCTATGACGTCACGCGATAGTGGAAAGCTTTATTGTGACGTAATACCTCTGTCCGTATATTACGTAAAATAAGATCCGTAAAATAAGATGGTGGTATACGAAAATGTACCTACTCATAGTTAAAAATGATTTTTAAATGTGCTTTTATTTATTGACTTAAAAAGAAGAAATTAAATAAAATTAAATAAATCAATTTAGTACATGTATTGCACAATCAATACTAATCAATAATTTATTCACTTTATTTAAAATTAGTTGATTTTTCTTCTTGCATTACAAATGTTTTTTATTAGTAAAATTCTGTTGTCATATAATTGTATGTACATTTCATAGTTTTCTATGTACATCAAAATATAACCATAAATTATATTAGTATAATATTTCACTAATGATTGACTCCAGCAACAGTCCATCTCGTAAATTGGCATGCAATGCTAAATTCCGTGCATATCTGTCTGTTAAATACTAAAGGGCATATCTAATGACGTTATGTTGTCTATTAACTTGGTTGGAAATAATAAAGCAATTGAACTTATGTATTACGCTCTGCACTATAGTTGGTAGAAATCATTACCAATAAATATGGGACTTAGATTTTGAGCTTAACCGATTTGAAAACTACAAATGTATATTGACGTCAATTTGTCTATTAATAACTTACTAATAATTTCACGTCGAATATTTAAGTAATTCATAATAAAAACAGAATTATTTTCTTGTTCCAGATAAATCAAAATGGGAGGCCGGATAGCAGGGATAATGTATATTCTCATAACATTCGCGCTGGTCAACGAGATGTCAACTGTACAAGCACGCGACAACAGTAAGCGGCGAACGAAAGAAAAATCCGGGGGATTTCAGAAAAATATCTGCGACATCACTGACCGAGATTCCAAAGTGCACTGCTACTGCGAGAACACGAGGGAGCCAAGAAACGCTACTAAAGCGGAATGCTGGGTATTCAACGGCGGCATACCTCGCGACGATCTCATCTGGCAAAGTTTCGCTTCGCAGCCAACTTTGCAAACTTTGTCATTTAACGTTCGCGTCGACGGCGCACTCGGTTACGTGCCCACCAAAGCGCTCCACTACTTACAGAGACTCCGATCCATTAACATCAAATATGGGAACATCGTCGACGTCACTACCTATGCTTTTGCAAACTTAACAAATTTGAAAGAGGTCATGCTCTCACAGAATCAAATTGAAACGCTTCAACAGTACGCTTTTGCTCATCTACCTAATTTGACTTTCATTAGCTTAGAAGAGAATATGATAGTCGAAATCGGCAGAGATGCATTTTTTGACTTGCCAAAGTTACAAAAGCTAATATTCTCCAAAAATAATCTAACCACAATTAGCAACGGCGCATTCCAACACACGTTCAATCTTCTCGAATTGGACTTCAATAAAAACAACATATTCCATCTGAACCGTCACACGTTTGATGGATTAGCTAACTTAAGGAAATTGGATCTGAGAAGGAACCGCATTTACAATTTGACCGAGTTCACGTTCGCTGAGTTGTGGAATTTGCAAGAGTTGCTCTTAGGAAAGAACGATATCAAGTACATTTCAGAACGAGCCTTCGATGGGTTGTCGCAACTCCGGAAGCTTTCCCTTGATGATAATAAACTTGCGTCACTTCCTTCGGGATTATTCGAAGGTGTGAGGGGTCTCAGCTCCTTAGACTTGCGTTCGAATGAACTGCATGCGTTAACTTTCGACAACATCAAACCTATACTAGATAACTTGAAGCCACTGAACAGTAATTTGCAACTGGAAGGTAACAATGAATATTTAATACTTCCTCTCACAGTTGATATGAACTCAGAAGATATTTTGAATGTTTAACGAGTAGGAATTGCGACTTTGGTGCTAGTTTAATGTACTTAACAGTTTGTTCATTTATTATCCCGGTGGGTGTTTTTAAGTAGTATGGAACTAGTGGTGCGATTATCGTGCTTGAGTTTTGAATGAGTTTACGCTCGAAAAGCTCATGATAAAACGGCAGAACTCTTTGTGTTGACAACAAACACAGTTGTCTCGACGTCTACTATACGAAGTTCTTTATGCACTTTGTAATGCTAAGAGTAAAAAAGTCTTGCTCTATTTAACGCCCTTACTAGCATTTAGTTTTCTGGGTTCATAGAACACAATGTTGTATTATATTTATATCTCAAATGAAATCAACTTATTTTACAAGTTCCACACATGCAGTAATTTTCGTGGAACTGAAACAGCACAATAATCCAGATTCAACTCGTTAATAGTGTGTATTTCATAAGTAAGCCAAATAGCAGTAGCAGTGTATATTTAAAAAGTAAGTGTCTTGTTAAATCTGATAAGAAATGTTGAAGCACTTGCGGTCAAAAATGTCGTCTAAAATCTGAATACCAGTATAATTTGTTAGAACACCGCTGTAAATCGTTCCCTCGGTAACTGAAGCATAGAGAAAAGTTCGGAAGTTCCGAACATTCGTCACGCTGAGTGTGATAAAGGATAACAGTAAACTTAGCTCAGAACGAAGCGTAAGGTTAAAGAAAGAAGTTAGTACACTACTTTGCCTGGCATTATTAGGAGTAATAATTCCTGGACTTTGGCAAGTAAAAAGTAAAGTGATTTTAATGTGACCACGTCATAGAATTTTATATTAGTGGTGGTGAACATTTATACGACTTATTTGGAAAAAGCGTGCTAAAACGGTGTATTCGAGGTTCCTTTAATGTTATTAATGTCCAAGGGTGACGATGACCACTTACTCATAACTCACGCAATTAATTAAACTTTTCTTAGTTAATTACATAAGTTTAAAAAATATGGTTATAAAGGCAGCAAGAATTAATGAAACATTGTTATTAGTCTTGCTGAACTATATTAGAATTTGAAACTGTTATTCTTGAGATACTCGAAAATAAACAGGTGTCAATTGTGCTTCTGAAACTTTGAAAGTTTGCCAAAACTTACGCCTGTAGGTTTATTGAAAATCAACTTCTTTGAAATTTATTTTAGGCACATTGAGATACTCTTAAAATTATTAAATCGAAATATTCCTAAATCTTAAAAGTTTTATAGGTCAAAATAGATTTTCTTACAACTTTCTTAAAACAGATTTTCTTACATCTTTTTCAATCTTTTTTCAAAAATATTAACACATAAAATGGCAAGAAAATAACATTATTTGCTTGTTATCTCTACATAACTCTCGGAACTACCTACCTGTTTTTGGTGCTTAAACTAACTTTAGCTAACTAGTTCTACATGAAACTTTACTGTTTAATCAATACTCAGCATCTTAAACTTCGACACAACCTCAACCTATAGAGAAATATGAATCACAATCTATTAAGTTATCTTTTTCGCAAATTAGTTTTTTAAATACTTGTCACTTAAATGATGACAGTGATGAAACACGTAAATAAGAATGTACTACCTACTTACTCCGTTTTTATGAATACTGAATCTTATTAAACAAGGAATAAGATATCGAATAAATTTAATCTGTTAACGATTTCAAGTAAGAAGCAACTTAAATAAATAACGTATCTTGACACCGTAAAAAAAGATAAGAATATAGAACAATATTTTGATAGAAACAATTTGTCTCTTTACAGAAAACAATTTCGTTTGCGACTGTAGACTGAAGTGGATGCACTTACTACGAAACGACACGATGAGCCAAACCACCAAGGACTCTTTAGATGAAGTCATGTGCAAAATGGATCCTCCTATCGTCAGCTCGGCTTACAACAAAATGTCGGATGATTCTAAGATCGATTACAACCAAGAAATAGTACACTCTGGAATTACTATTGAAATGTTTGACAAAAACAACGAAACAGAAAGACGTGTAGATGACATCAACGAAATTATGGCAATGAAAAAAGGAATGAAAAGAAATGTGCTAAAAATTCCACCAGAAGCTTTACCTTGTCCAGAAATAAAGAAAACTACTGAAATGCCACCGTACATTAATATAATTGACCCAGTGATGCCAATCCAAAACGAAATGAAAACGTTTAGGTTTCATGAAATGAATAATGCGCATTTAGATTCAGTGTTCGATCTAGTAATATTATGGAGTATTTGCTTTGTGTTCTTCTTCACTTAGGTATCAGTAAGTCAATTCCACAAATCAAGTCATTAAATGTAAGTGAGATACAGACTATTTTCCATTTAAATGAAACTAGCAACCGAACAATGGGCAATTTGAATTTTGTCGGGTTCGATTTGAGAATGTTTGTTTGGATAAACTTTTATGATGGTAATGTTTGCGGTGATCGTATTGCGGAAAATTGTTAAAATTCATGAAGCATTTGTTCCAGTACCTAGTTTTAGAATATTGCTCTTGGTTTATGAATAAAACATAAAGATATGCATGTTTTAAACTATCCTGTTAACGGCGTAGGTTTTGCTAACTGCAAATAAATTTAACAAAGGACCTTTCATTTCATGATTATGTTATTTAACTGTGTTGAAAAATACAAGACAGATAATGGATTATTTCTTGCGTATTGAACATTTTATTTTGATGTTAAATTAAGCTTTAATGACACAATGACTGTAAACATTTAAAGTAGATATCTATTTACTCGTGAAATTCAAATTGTCGTGTCCCTAAACGACCCCTAAGTTAATTCTAAATATTATTCTTAAAGGAGCACTTACAAGTTTATGCAAGAGGTAATAATGTGAATATAAATAATCACCGTATAAATTGTGAATGTTGTAAATGAATAAAATTAGCAATAAGTAGAATATTGATTCATACGGGTGATAATGTGGCGATGCGTTTGTAAAAGTAAGATAGTTACGGTTTTCAGTATTTGTGTATAGGATAAATGTCCTTGACATTTTATTTCATGGTTTTTTCTCCATTTTTCATAACCCATCATCATGTTCACGATGATTTCATCTTCATTTTATTCTTTTCGGCACTTTTTTGTATTAGGCTGTCATCGTGTGAGGTATAGTGATGCAGGGAACTTGCAAAATAGAGCTAGACTGGACTATTAAGCTTTGATAGCCGAAAGAATCAGTATCACTTGAGCTGACCAAAGATGGATTGCAGCAGTCGTTAACGCCAGTTTAAAGCAGTCAACATGATCATGAAACAACTGCTTCAGGCTTGCTCGTTTGTGGCGTTGACTGCCTGTATTCATCATAACTCCGTCATATTTAACTTCAATAGTAATGCGTAGCATTTGGGAAGCAGCCCAAGTAGATGCTATAAGGTTGGCCATAGAAGTACTATACACGCGCACAAGCCCAGCAGTGTGAAGCAACTGATTCATACGATAGCAATTGCTGACTTTTTAAAGCTGCCAGCAGACAGTCCGTTTATGGGCAGCCTAATTTTATCATGCAAAATGTAGCTAATCAACTTTAGTCTATATAATTTAGGCTACACTGAATTTGCCTTCTTGTTATTCTAGCATTATAATCCGTAAGAATCATTTTAGAATTAAGATTTCATGTTCATCGCAATCATGTAGTATGATTTCTGGGAGCAATTTAGTTGCCTGTATGAGATTTGTTTAAGTCATTTCATCGAAATCTCAGTCAAAAGTACATAAAATCCAAACGGATGCATTTTGTGTGCAATTCATTATGTTACCAATTAGTTACAGTAGGTATATAAAATTATTATGCCTGTATCACTTAGGTTACTTCTGTCAACATGTTATATTATTTTGTTAATATCTGATAAACACACAGACGGGCCACCTAATGGTTTAATATCGCTGACACATAAAAAAATTTTTTTTTTCTTCTAAAACTTTTGCAATAAATATTTTTTCAATATTATATCTTGTATTATAAAAAATAATACCATTTTGTATCTCAGTGTCACTGAAAAGTTCCATTGGTCAGTAAAATATTATCTTGAACTTTGAAGGTTTGCGTTGCGCAGGAAAGCTCCAAAGTACTTTAATGATAAATACTTTAATGTCATTTTGTGTTCAAGCTTTAATTATTTACCCTGTATCTATATAAGTATTGACCTTCCCTAGAAAGGGATTCCAGGTTCTTGGGAGAAGGACAAGTTTTATGAAACAGATAAATTCAAATGCTTTTATAAATTTCGTGATGACGTCATTTTATGATCAATTTAAGTTTATATTTTTTTATTGATGAAAAGCATCATCACTCTTTCATTTATGCACACCTATTTATTTATCTATAATGAAATAACAAGATATTTCAAGGTGGCCCAACAACAGTTATCTTTGACGGCAATAGGCTACTATAATCTGTTTTCCTTGGATATTACGCCACAAGTGACCAAAAAGTAGGATCAAAATGTATCATAATGATTTAGATTACATAGAATTGACGGAAATTATTATTTTGAAAATTTATTTATAAGTGAAATGATTAAAATCTGTTGCCACGATTTTAGATGCCTTTCAAATATTACGTAATTATTTAAGTAATTACTACCCCCTCCCTTGTAAGCAATAGTAAGCAAAGCTCATTTTATTCTTTATATCTGAATTCGTATATTATTTTGACTGATATTATTGTATGAATGAATATTATATCTGTTGCCTCAAAATTTTTGAACTGCTCTATATAATTTGGCAAATCAGGTAGGCTATAAAATATTGTCTATGGAATGTCGAATAACACATACATAGGGTCATTAGAAACGTGTTATTTTATCTCTAGTTATTAGTATGTGACGTCATATCTAATTGAATATGAAGCCCGCTGTAAAACATAAATAGAGCTAAAAGAAAGTACTTTTAATTACGTAATATTTGATCGGCTGGTGAACTTTAGATTTAATTAATTTATTCAAATTACTATTTAATTAATTAAAGACGTAATGCCTAATCGTTCAATAGATATCACTTGCTCTCACTCACGTTCGCTCATTATCTACGTTTAAAGTTTTATGTACGACGACGTTGTATAAAATATTTTGACAAGGCGTTTTTGTATGAATAAAATGGTGTAATTTTTTTTATAAACACTTGTTTTATTTTCCCTGTAATAAGTTAATATTTGAAAACAAATACAATAACTAAGACGAAGTAAGGCACCCGTGGTCGAAATTGGACCATTACTGTATGAATAAGGATCCCATATGGATGAATATAATAATAATAATATGATCAGTATTAAGAAATACATACGATACTTCTATAAGGAAAGGATTATTGTTAGCGCTATCTAGGAAACAAGCAAAAGATAATTAGTTTCTAAAACGCACGTGGTTTTTTGAAAATAAGATTTGCGTGCCGAGTTTCAACTCAAGAACTTAGGTTCAGGAGATCAACGGTTAAACTACTAAGCTATCGGTGCTTAGACTAGAACAAGGTCTAAGCATTTCGCAACTGAATGACTATAATAGACTAGCAATCGCGCGGCTCTACCCGCGTAATTTTGCTGTTCTCGCAATATTTTTTATTGCTGCTCCTCTTCTATTCATTTTACCGTGATGTTAAATAACCTATAGCCTTCCTATAGGACTATCTTACAATAAAACAATTTATCAAATCGGCCCTGTAGTAGTACTGAGATTAGCGCGTTCAAAGAAACAAACTCTTCAGCTTTATATTATTATAGATAAAACTACATGAAAACTAAGAAATTTGATTCTAAATACATTTAAGTAAGCGAACTATTTAAGCCGCCTATTAATTAGTTCCTGTAATCCCGTTGGCTTCGAACAAAATTTATCGTTTGACTTAATTCCGTAACACTTACTCGGAATTGAGAATTAGATAGGGTCTGTTCGAGCTTGAGTGGATTTGTAGACGAGTTGTGTCCGATTAGAAATGAAGGGTTAAACGATTACCATGTCATTGTCTAAAGGTACGAGTATGTACGTATGTCTTCAATAGGGAAACGTAGAACGTACTCTCCTACGCAACTTTAGTGCGTATTAGCAGAGAGGTAAAACCATGGAAGAAATAACTAACTATAATTCGTTCTGTAGGTCAATCTATGTGTCAAAAGTTATGCTGTTCTAAGCCTTATGTGTTTTTTTTAATCCGACTGTATGTACTCGTATGGGCGAATGTATGTACTCGTATGTGGATTTCTTTTGCATACTATGTAAGGCAGTATTGGTTAGGCTGTAGCAAATGGCTTGACAGATTTCTACATAACGTGTGTCATTGGATTCGTCTCGATTGCGAAAGTGACTTAGATTTTATATATTTTTTAATTAATTTTTTAACAATCGAGTTTTTTGTATTTCTTTTAAATATTACTAATTAAATCCGTTAATTTATTACCATATTCCCAGTTAAATTAAAGTCTTTTTTCATCAACATAAATTTACCAGGGGTAACACGCAGGGTTAATGCACTCACTTCTATAAGCCCAATTAAGCCAAAGTCATAAATTTTATTTGGGGTGATCAACGCAATGGTATTTTCATTACTTTAATGTTCACTCGCTGATCTTTCAAGTGTAAAGGTTTTAAAGAGATTATTGAACGGAGATTAATTTAATACTAACTTTGTTATATAGCTTAAAAGATTATGTAATATTATTTACTTACTAATAGAGGCCGGTCAAAGGCTTTAAAGGAAGAGGATGTATTTCGTTACTTTGAAACTTCTGTGATCCGAAGGTACAACTTACGACCTAGCAATATAGGTATCTAGATATTATTTAGATAGTTCTAGAAATATTTAACGTTTTAACTAAATCGGTTCAGTAATTTCTGTGTGATGCCCGCACAGAGAGACAGACAGTTAAAAAAATCTGGACATTCACAGAATTGATTACGTTATAGTTTTATAGCATACATAAAACTATTACTTGATTTCGATAATACGCAATAAAGAAGTAGAAATGCTCGTTTTGGAAGCCATGATCCACAAAGGGTTGTTCTACCATCAAAAGTAAGTAACTTAAAAATAAATTTTTACCTTACCACAAAAGCCTGCTTCTGTCACCACTTACGACACCTTATTTTGGCAGCATGAGAATGAATATTCCCACTCCAATACGGCCAATTAACCAGTATTCATTCAATTTCATCGTTTAATATTTTTCCCGCACTGTCGTTTTCTTTTGTATATTCATTCTACGACAGCACAATCCCTTGCGAAAGAATTAATTCCGCTCCCATTTTTACCGCCTTATTTAATTATCAGGTTCTTATTGGAACTACTGGTCGGTATTAAATGGATTTCCGCGAATGAGGTTGTTGTTTGACGTGAAGCGAGTGGCGAATTGATCAGGGAGCTGTAGGTATTTATGATTATTGAGTTAGTTAGCTAGAACATTGGTCTTCCAAAACTAGGGCCTTTTAACTACTATGGACTTTTTAAATACAATTTTTTTATCATGAAGTTATTTTCACGTTATTTTTGATTAATTAATTTATAACGTAAAATACAAATAATTTCAAAACCTAAAAACTTAATTTTTTAAATAGTTATTGCAATAATTGTAGAAATAAGATAATATTACACAAATAGTACAAGAGGATGTTACATAAGTTATCGTATAAAATACATTATTTATATTTTAACTGGTTAATGGAAACTGCAAAATTAAATCTTATAAAAATTTAAGGAAAATATAAAAGTTAAATCCATAGCTTTAGAACGCTTAGAACTGAAATATAGTCTAACAGAACTGTTAAGCTGTTCCCAATCTCCATTGTTTTCTCGGCTAAACAATAATAAATAGACAATGAAGTCCAACATTTTTCATAGCTCATCGCTTACACTGATACAGTCACCTAAAAATATCTTCATAGCCTTTGCCGATATAATTATTTTCTTTTCGAATTATTATCGGATATCGTCCTACTATGGGTACTTAAGACGCTTTGTTCGCATAGATATAATGGGATATTACGGATATTGGGGATATTAGAGATTGGATGAACATGGTCTGCTGAGAATGCATTGGGGATTTGTTCATCTCATTTGGACAACAACCTTATTAACTGAACCATGTTTATTAACAATGAAACATAAAAATAATAATCTGTTAGTATATTTAACTTGTAAATAGTAGGTACTCACTCTAACACGTTTAAAATTTACTGCACCTATAATAGCGCCACCTGGTGCCTACATATACAAACTAAATCAATTCTAAAACGATCTTAATTGGAAACGAAAAAAATATAACAGGCAGTAGAGATATAAATTTAAAGTACCTTTGGATGACAAAATTCGATATTTGAATTCTCAATATTTCTTTCTTTCTTTGACAAGGAATACATTTTTACTTCACCCAGACAGTTATCTGATTGAATCTGAATTAACCTCATGCTATAACAGTCCTTGAGTGCACAATTAAGATATACAGGAATATGTTACAGGTAGTGATGGATATGACTACTTTTATCGATAAACTCTGACTAATATTGAATATAGCTTCAAGTTTTTGCGTACTACTATTACCACATCCTGTTTGTAATAGTTAATGTTACTGGTACTCACGACTATAATTTTAGTTAAAAAATATAAAGCTTATGTCATTCAATTGATAGAAAAAATCCAATTGCACCACATGATATTGAAATCCGTCAGTCAGACTGTTTGGGCTAAGCTGTATATCCAAAGATATTATAATAATTATTAAAAAAACGCTCTAAAGACATTACTTTCATTCTAACAGGTAAAAGAAAGACATTACCGAGTTTAAATGTCACATCATGATAATGCAAAATAGTTTCCAAATCTGCTGTTATTTCAGAAATTATTAATCAATTCGCTCTCGATAATCAATAATCGAATGAGTCCAACTCTAATCTACGACGCACCTCTGAGCATAATAATATGCTTAAATGACCATTTCACCCTACACGCAACTTGGGCTTTAACGTCATGAACATAAGGTTGACTTTTACATTTATTGCAATTCATATTATTGTAAATTCAAAGAACACTAAATATGCGCCTTATTAAATAGAGTTAAGGTTTAATTTTGGTGGTTTTACAAAATTAATGATTCTATGTGTAGATAGCTTCCCGAAAGCTAGTAAAATAGATTTTGGATAGTTAGATTTCAGGTGACCTCGTATTGTGAACGTGGAGAGATATTGTTGTTACATAGTTAATAGGTAATATTTCTTTATAATTATACTACAAAATTCTATTATTATTATTCCATTATAATTTAGAGTTCATTATGTTAGCCATTGCCATTGTTTCGCTCTGGCTTTATTAGTACCATTTTCGTTGATTTAATACTATTGAACACTATACAATGACATGAAATTTATTAGAAATATAGTTTTTATGCTTGATGTTTTTGAGTTGATGTCTTGGAGTTTAAAATAAAGATCTTATTACACTAATTATATTCTAACTGAACTACTAATATTTACTAAACTATACTGCATTCGGTTTGTCACAAAAGAGCAGTTAGAAATTGTCTTCCTGTTCATAACTCAATGGTTCTCAACCTGTAGTCTCTAGAAGCAACAGAAGTGATCCACGAACCATCCTAAAATACTAACTCAGTATCACCATCAGTGCGCCATACTATCTTTTATTATTCGTCACCGCGTGGCGTCACCTAGTAATATATAACTAAAAAACGACCAGGTGTGGACAGGACAGGAGTGATTTATATCAGCTGAAAAAACGTAAAGAATAGTACAGAACAGGGCGACTGTAAAATCACGGATACTAGTGGGAACAACCTTTTATTCTTATAATACACAGGTAAAAAACAAGTACAATTCACACATGGTAGAAGTGGAACTTTCAAAAATTTTGGCTTTAACATAATGAGACGAATTTGAAGGAAATTGCTATTGTATCTTAGAAAATACGAGTGGAGGGGATACGAAGCAGAGCACAAAGAGAACCACGAACATAAGAAACACTGTACAATGCTTCCTATCTCTCACTTTAAATCTTATGAATTTATGGACGACCCGGTAGCCTAGTTGGTAGTGAGCCTGCCTGCGAAGCGAAGAGTCACGGGTTCGATTCCCGGCCGGTGCAGATATTTATGTGACATAAATGTTTGTTCTCGGGTCATTGATGTTAGTGATGTGTTATTGGTGTTGTCCATGCCAAACGTGACACAGGGAATCATACTGCGGGGGTATGAGTGTGTCAGCGTTATTATTATTATTATGTGTCTGTCTCTTTTCACCTCTCTATAATCATCTCCTGCTTAATTCTCATTAATATTAGGATCACGATTTCGACACACCTTGTCAATGATATAGTTACACAACTTTCCCCATATTACCTGTTAATTCCCTAATGACTTTCTAAGAAGCTAGATAAGTTTACTCCGGGGAACAAGTTATGAGCTTTGTAAGCTTATAGTATTAATTCACACTTATCAAACGATGGATAAGTTACGGTCGATTCTAATAAGCATGTTGTGATGTAGTAGTGTTTAAGAAGGACCTAGTATGGTTTCGAGTCACCGTTGTACTTGGCAAGTGGCGCAGATGTCGAGATACTTCAAGCCATACCAGACTTATTAAAACGCCGCCATAGCAAAATTGTCTAACATGATGAGCGTTTACTGAAGATACCTAAAAAATTTAGTTCGGTAGTTACTGATATAGAAAACCAAGGGATTAACCAAACTATGTATAAGTAATTATAATTAAATATGTTCCAGAATAATGTCTGTCCGGTCTGCTAATATGAAGTATAAACATAATACTACGTTCAGTTCTGCACGCGCAAAATCGGCAGAAAGCTTGATATAACCGTTTGGGAGTTAATCGAGTATTTCGTATTCCGCGCTGCGTTCGATATTGATATTAGCCATTTGCTGAGGGTATGAATTCTTACCGAAGTAATCCCAGAGGTAATGTTATCATATGTGGTTAAATTTATTTATTATTATTTTCTCTTTGATGATACTTTATTTAAGGATTTCTGACCCAGGCTTTTTTTATTACTCGATTACAGTGGGTTATGAATTTTACCGGTATATATGTATGTGTAATCCATCTATTTCTACTAACATCTGAACTACTAAACATAATTGGATAAATACTACTAAACAGATTTGTCTACTAGTTATAAGCTACGTGACGTCACGAAGTTATATTGATACCATGTCAGGTGTAAATAAGAATATTTATTTAATACATTTTAAAAAGATAAATTATCGTGACCTATAATTATTGCTTTTAACTCGCGTTTAGTAGACGCATTTTAGATTTTAAATGCATTGCTTGTATATAAGTTATTTCAAAGGCAAACAATTAAAGCGATCAAAGTCATTATGTAATCAAAAATTTTATTAATTCCCATAAAAACAACATTTACAATTAAAAAAAAATTTAATTTATTAGATTACACTTCTGTACCATCCCTAATCTACATTGACTCTTTAATAACTCTCATATGAGTTGAATGACGGCAGAATATAATTGAATCGCCTTGAATAGGACAGTTCATTAAAATGAGATTTTTGTGAATGGCGAAGCAATGAGAACAATTGTATGGAATTGACTGTTCGTGTGTAACGTAACAATGAATGGGTGTTATCTGAAAATACAGTAAGGATGTCAGTGAAAATGCTAGTGGTTTTACAACTGAACATTTTGATATATCAATAATTGACAGCAATTACGAGGTAATAACTAAAATATTGTTTTAGTCATTTGACTGTTTCCATTATTTTTACGCATATACTAATAAAAGGGATCTTTAAATACTTAACTAAGAATAATGCAGGCACGTATCTGTTTGCAATGTGGCATAGTTAAAGTTCACAGGGAGAAGAAGTATAAAAACATTTTTTTATATAATATGTCTTACATATGCATTTAATTATTGAAATAAAATATTACGCAACTACCACGCGATTCATACATAGACGTAACACACACGTCGAACTTAAGAACCCTAAAGGAAGGTTTAGGAAATTCGTTTAACAATACATTTCTCGATACACTAATACTCATTAAGGAGATATTTATCAGTGACCCTAATGGAATCTATTAATGAACCTTCGGCACATTTTTAGCAGAATGAATTCTAAGATAGGGAAGGTCCAAGAGTTACTGTTAATACTCGTACATCTATTTACTTTAAGTACTAGTTATGTTGCTAACAGTGTGGTATGTGTTATTAGATGTAGCGGTTTATTTTGTTTTACCACCGGACTACAAGGTTAATATTATTGCAAGGTATGTGTATAGACTACTGTTAAAAGATTTTTTGGGGGTTGGGGGTGCCTAAGTAAATTAAGAAGAATCCAATGATTATCTCACACGTTGAAACTTTTAAGCTGTTTTAGATGTAGAACGTGCCAAAGAAATGAACATACTTGTACATAAATACATACTATTACATACTACACATTTACATGCATACATACAACGTGCAAAGAAATACACGCATACATACCTACAATACCCTATTTCTCACGCAATTCTCCTAATATTATAAATGTGAACGATGTTTATATGTTTGTCTCTCCTTCACGTTCTAATCGTTGAACGGATTAAGCTTAAACTTGACGCACAGATAGTTTGGATCCAGGAATAGGACATAGGATAGATTTTATCCCGTTTATAGTTTCCCTTAGGATGAAGTCTACACTTCCGCGGGCAAAGCCGCGGGGTCTAGTTGTTAAATAAATAAATGAGATGAAATAAAACATAATGACTATTTTTGCATAATAATTTTTTTTTATTCATGCTTACAGACTGATGTCCTATATCTTAAGACACAGTATAAACGTAGTGAGGTTAGTCATTAACTCTGTTATGGGTTGGGTAACCGTTTTTTCTCGTCCGAACACCAGTCACTAAGCGTCGGTGTTGCCTTTTTCAAAAAAGTTAATAGCTTGTTGTGAAAACGATGCTTCATAAGCTCTGTTAGTTGTTTACCTGCTATCTTTTACCTTTATGAAAGCCTGGTAAACTGAGAGATTTAATAGAGGTTTAGAAATTTAAATTTATTAACCTAGGGTGGAGTTTATAGGTGATTTTTATTTCTATTGAAGTAGCATATTGGACAATGTTAATCATTATGGTAGCCATTTCTTTCAGGAAATATACAGGTTTATAAATATAAATAAAGAAAAATATTTATGTAGACTCGTGTTGTCTTAGTCATAGACTCAGTAAACAGAACTATTGAGCTATTTCTCCAATTCTACCCTTTCAGAAACTTGGCCCTCAATTTTAAGCTCTGATTTGGCTTCAATCGATTAATAGCCTATTACTATCAGATAGTAGGTACCTTACCTTACCGTACCGGGTTATTCTCGTAACTGAGGTGACTTAAAGTATACTCCAAGATTGGTCTCCATCAATCCAAAGTCAGTAGCCAACCCAATTCTCATGTTGTATACTCATGATTTGTATTCATTCACTTATATATGGCCTGAAATGCTTCGAGAAAAGAGTTACGTCCGTGCCGCTTTTTTTTTGCTTGACTTGGGGGGGTGTCACTGCCGTGCCCCCAGATCATTTGACGTGCCTACACTAAACACTGCACCGATTTAAATACATTTCTTGGCTGAAGTAAGGAAGAAAATAAATCGAGCGTAAGCTAAATTTATCTGAAACTTGAAGGCTAATTACGTTGTATAGTATGGGTCGGTAAAAGTTTTATAAAATCCAGTTTCAAACTCCCGAAGCCCACGCCTACGTCTTCGATAGCAGCGGATCTTTCCATTTTTCGCCGGAAACTTATGCGTCAGGTATCTGAAAGTATTACCGAAGAGTTTTTAAAGGACTTTTACTTGTTACGATTACGACTTTAAAGGGTCACG
>LGAG01000525.1:304497-326227 GCA_001278395.1 Lerema accius
ACCATAAGTAAAAGTAGTACAATTTACTTTACCATCCAAAGCATCAATTTACCATCAGATGTTATTCTAGTCAAGCATGTACGAAATAAAAAAAAAATCATAATCTTTTTTAATAAGATAAAATAAATTAGATACTTCATAAATAAAATACTTAATACATATGAAAATGTACAATATTAAATTGTTAAGTACTTAGTACATTTAGTAATAGATAAACAAAATATCTAAATACATGAATTTTTAAACTTTCGACACCTACTAACGCCATCTATGATTAAATGGAAGAACTGCGTAATAAGCGGGCGTACTGCTCACTAATTTGAGGTAATGTGAACCTTTTGCTTCTTGTCTCCTTACATAGTCTTCATTTTACTGTAATGAATCAAGAACATTGAATCAAAAAAACATGATAAATTTTTGTATTGCCACACGCTTCTTTATTGCCCATATTTGTAGCGATGTGGTTAATAAAACATTTTTCAATATTTTCAACATTTTTAAATAACGAATGAGGTTATGTCAACATTTGGAGATTGCTGGAATTTTCACGTTTTATTATTTGACTCCAGCAAAGTTTACTACTTTGCTAGACAGATGAGCTTCACGGAAACATGATATAAATTATATTCAGTCAAGAAGAGCATGGGTTTTTTCTTCTAATAGGCAAATAAGGATGTCAACAAGCTCACAAAACAAATTATACAACACGTCGCCTTCGGGTGACAAGGGCACAAATTACCTCGAGCACGGATTTCACGTAATAAGTTTTACAAAGGACTTAGTTTATTAGACATGTTGAAGACTTTCTTACTTTCATCTTTATTTTAGTAATTTAATTTATGTATTTATGTACAACCCTAAATTAGCATTGGTTTTGTTTTACACCAAGACATAAAGATTGAAATTCAAACTATTTATTACACCATAGGAAGTCACAGTTCACTTATGAAACGTCAGAAATCTAGTATCGTAAAATAGGAAATACGAGTACGTTATTTATCAGTTTGGACTGTAAAACGTGCATAAGAAGTGGACATACAAACAAAATACCTAGCTAAAACCAAAGCATATTACAAACATTAAAAATTCAAACATTCCATCTGTCACAAAAATGCAGGCTTTAGTCTCTAGAATTAAAAAAAAATTGTCTTTACTATTTTTAGCTATCGTAACTTAAAATACAAAATTTAACCATCTTTTAAGAACATTAGAGTTTAAATTAAAACTATTAATTTTCTATTTCTATAATACTATGTATACTATAAATGGTTTCATTTAGATTGCACTCTGCTGTTAGCACCACGTAACTTTTATTTCACCAATTTCATCTAAGAACTAAAGTATTCATTCTTCTTAATCAAGTGACATCAGACTCTATCTAAAATACTTCATTCTCGGTTTAATAAAACCTGAAAAGTTGAGTCGTAAACCAGAGAATTCTCAGACATATGACACAGCACTGCATACCGCATTTAGACGCAGGAATTTGAAGTCGAGGATCAGACATGATTGCATGACGTCAGATGTAAGAATAATATAGCTGATGCAAGTTCAAGGCACGTTTCATTTACATAAGTAATTAGAACTGAAGAAGACGTAATAAAAAAGTACTCTTACATTCATAGAGATATTTTTAGAGTAGTATTTTTTATCAATAAAGCTAACAGTGATGATTTTTTGTTTTTTCAAGCAATTGAGTAAAGTTTACCTTAGCGCCATCTAACTAAACAATAACTGGTTTTAGTCAAGTAAATTCTATTTAATATATTTTTAAACAACAATCCCAAACAGATGTATCAACTTTACAGTTACATTTACAATCAATTCACATCGCTTGTTGAAAATAAGTAATTTGGCCGCGTTTAAAATGTTCTCCACTCATCAAAACTCTTCATCATTCAGTCATTCGTTCAAGTGTTTTTCATTCAAGTGGGTCACCCTGGCATGTATTCGATGTATTACTGAACGAAAGCCATTGCTGTCTCTTTTGGGTCCATAACTGTCTACTTTAGCTCAATATGTATTTAGAAATAGAGGATTCGTTCATTGGTCGAAATTTGACCAAAACTCATTAGTCTGAATTAGGATAGGGTCAGTGTTGATAAATACATCATAACGCCATCTATTATATTACCAAGGGAACATAATTTATAGCGCCATCTAGGGAACACGTAGAACAACACTACTACGAGGAAATCAGAGACGGTGTAAGTTTTAGTTTATTTTAAAATTAAATGTACTTATGTAATATTACGCATATAATTTATCTTTGAAATATACATAACAATATAAAAAACGTACATTACATATTACAAAATTAAAACTAAAAATATTACGTAGAATTTAAAAATAAATATTTGCTAAAAATTAAAAAGATTAATATTTCTTCGAGCGCGCTTGAGCAAAACAGTGTTTCCAGAATACTGGCAGCATTTTCTTGTTGAATAGTGAGACTAACTCGTTGAGCGAGGAAGCTGCCATCTCTGGAGTCTCGTGTTGCCTCAATCAAACGCGATGATATTTTTTTAAATTTTAATAATAATTATAATTTTAATCATTTCATTAATCTAAGTATAAACTTAAAGACTACTCAAATTTTAAAGTCATATCAGTGCTATTAAAAAAAATGCTTATTTTTATTTTCCTCCGAAGTTACATCGGCAGCAGGTACCTAATTCTAGATTCAACACGGAATATCTACGTATTAAGAACGGTATTAATAAATGCGAAGTAGGAGTAATAATACAATTCTTACACTGAGATTAAGGTATATTTTTATGTTGTAGCAACCCACTGATATTAAATCTGACGCTAATAATAGTTTATTAATAAGGATGTTAATTATTATAATGTTTTGTTTACATTACACTTAAAACGGGATCGAAAGTTTAACTTTTCGCCTAACAAAATTATATATTTTATTAAACTTAAGCTTCTACTGTTCATATTAATAGGAAACAGTGTTTGTGTATATTTAAATAACCCTACTATTTCCTTAGTTTTGTGTTAAAGATATCTATGAAAACCATCAACAGTTTTCATCCTAAATATATATCTTTTAATTGCACCATTGGGCCTAAACTGTGGGATATGGAAGCGAAATTATAATCCAAAATGCAATAATACACATACTGCACAGAGGCACCGTACATGTACAACAACTAAATCAATCTTCCTGCTCTTCGGAACTGGGGCAACTCCGTTAGTTACTGCAGGATATAAAGAGAATAGAAAAGATCATGAACGTAGAAGAATAAAGCAAGAAGAAGAATGGTGAGTGTAACGTAATGCTTGCATAACGCTTGCGTAATGTTTGCGTAACGCTTTCGTAATGTTTGCAAAACGCTTTCGTAATGTTTGCGTAATGCTTTCGTAACGTTTGCATAACGCTTATGTAACGCGCTCGTAACGATTGCGTGACGCTTACAGAATACTTGCATAACGCTTGTGTAATGCGATCGTAACGCTTGCGTAACACCCACAACGCTTTCGTAATGCTTGCGTAAAGCTTTCGTAATGTTTGCATAACACTTATGTAACGCGCTAGTAACGCTTGCGTAACAATCACATAACGCTTTCGTTATGTTTGCGTAACGCTTTCATAGCGATTGCATAACGCTTGTGGGGATAAAAAATGAAAGGAATCTACAATCGGAATAAAATGAATCCTATGTCCTATTCCTGGATGTGAACTATTTTTGTGCAAGTTTCAGCCTTATCCGTCTAATGGTTAAAGGACTTACAAAAATTCAGACATCTTTACAAATTTCCATTTATAATAATAGTAGGATGTAGGATAGGATAGCAGGATTACAATCGTCTGGAGCTAATCCTGGCAACAGTACCACGTCATGGTTATCATAAACATGCATTGTCATCGGGAATGTACCAGTATGCAAAATTTCAGCCAAATTAAATACCGGGAAGTCAGTCATATTTAACTTGCAAGATTCCACCTTCACATACATACATTGCAAGTTAAATAAAAGCTCATAAAAATGATGCATAAAAGCGCTCATGTATGTACTACCTAATGAGGCTTTGCAACGACGTAAGACTTCAACTTTTGGTACATCTTAAAGAATAATCAAGTCGTTTGGGCTGTATAGAGCGCCAAAAATGGACAGACTTTAAAACATACACACATACATACAAACGCTATGACATACACACATAAATACGCCCAAAAAACACCTTCTATTGGAGTTCGGCAATAAGCACATCCAGTAATTGAACCGGTAACAGAATTCACATTCTAGCGCTTGATGCAATCGTCACCGGCTGTCCGGCTGCAGATTAATGAGAGAGCAGAGAATGCAGCTTGAAAAATAGTTCTACGGTTTACCAAAATACGCCGCACTAATTGAAATGGCTATACCTGTTATAGAGCTTATCTGCATATGGAGTGATTAAATGCTGTTGTAGTGTGTGAGTGTACTTATTTTAAAAGTCTATTGTCTATTGTTTAATAGGAGATAGTTATAATAATCATTGATTATCATAGCATGACTTGCAATGTCGATCCCGTAGCCTAGTTGGTAGTGACACTGCCTGCGAAGCGAGGGGTCCCGGGTTCGATTCCCGGCCGAGGCAGATATTTATGTGACAGAGAGATGTTTGTTCTCGGGTCATGGGTGTTAGTGACGTGTTATTTGTGTCCATGCCACCCGCGACACAGGGAATCCTACTGCGGGGGTATGAGTGTGTTAGCATTTATTTATTTTATTTGTATCTAATCTCTCCTTCACGAAATGGCTATTTTAATTCTGTCCCAGATAAAAAAAATCTAATTATGTTTTCTTTAATGAACAAACTGGTATTTGATCATGATCAGAAATAGCTGATCAATTTGTAATACGTGTTTTTCAAATTGGAAATCTAATGAAGCAATTGTTACTATGTTTGTGACGTGTCCTTGGCTGAAGCTCAGCAATTCTCTGTATTTTCAAGAACGCCACATAAGCGGCTAGAAGACTTTTATGTTGAGTCCATCACGTACAAAATCGTCAGCGTACATTTCACCCAGGATTATTTGCATGCGAATAACGCTCAATAAATCTCCTTCCCACATGCACGTAAGGGGTACATTTGCTTGCGCCGACCGTCTTAAATCTAGCAAGAAAAATCGACCCGAAAACCTTTTTACGTGCTGACTCGGCGTTTCCTTTCAAAATTTAGTTCCCACTTTGTCTTACATCCTGTTTACGGTGGAACAAATCTTGACAGTGATTGGAAGGTGCCTCTTAAATATTCATCTTAAGGTCTAGGTTCAGTAACGATGAGGGAAAGTTTTAAATGTGGAATTTATATGTACATTTTACATGTACGTAGAGAAACTTGACCTTTTCTAGTACCTAATTTAAGAGTGGCAAATAAGATGAGGATTTATTATGAGACTGCCAAAAGAGAAGTATAATGTTTATTAAGGTATATACATAATAGGTAGTAGGTAGATTATTAAGGTATAGTTGATTTCCTACCGTTCGGGTACCCCCGTACCCCGTATACTAAAAAGTGTGGTACTCAGTGGTAATATAATACCACCTACTGCACTCGTAAATGTAAGCTACAATTTTAGGGAATCATACACTAAACTGTAAAATCACAATAATCAAATTGACGTCAGGACCAATTTGCTGCAACCTATTAACTGCCCACTACTGAGCACGGATCTCTTCTCATATTTGAGGAGGCCTAGAGCATACTCCACCACCCAAAGGCCTCTGAAATGGCTAACGATTTTCACCTAACTATAACAACCGGGACTGACGATTCAACGTGCTCAAGTACCAGTAAATACTTAGCAAAGTTATGAATAACATTACCTATATTATAATTTGATATGAATTCCGATTAAACCGACTATTTACTAATGATACGCTAAAAGATAAGTTAGGTTAGGTTAGGTTAGTAACCTAAACTATTATAGTAAAGCAAATGTAGTTACTTCACTAAGTTCCCTTTGCAGTAAACTTGTACGGATTAGTAACTAAACTAAACGCTGAGTAATATATCTAGTGCTTGAAGCATTACTCGCTTCTACGAGAAATTGGTTAAAGAGGCTCCACTTTACGTTAGAAATTCGAACAGAGCTCATTATTACAAATAATAGACTACTAGAAGTGTTCAATATCTCTGGCTAGTAGTTGTCTCAATTCACAGGTCAGAACAAAAATCTAGACTGCTCAAAATATTTTTGCTGGATTCAGAAGGCTTAGGACCGATCGGAGTGATGCAAGTAAGGGGAGGCCCACGTCCAACAGTGGACATCGAAAGGCTGATAGATGATACATTTTTGGAGGATTGGTGACGCAGTAATAAAATATACATACAGCCTTTTTTACTCTCATAGTGACGACGAATTCAATGACATCGCATGATGAAATCCGTCAAGACTGAACTGTAGAGCATGCCAAAGAAATAAACGTACAAACAAAAACACTTGACAATTACCCTCCATCTAGCGCAGGCGGGTAAAAATTATTACGTATCCGCCAAGTATATAACGATGATTTTTACCAGGATTTCTATACATTTGTAAAACAACATTCATTACATACGCTTATAACATTACCTGTAAAGCAATTTCTATAGCTTTAGAAGCTCAAAGTCGCTCTTAATACAAATAATTGGAAAATAAAGTTTTAATTATGCAATAATTTTGTTCAATTAGCAAACTGTTATTGTCCTTAGAGAGTTTAAGCTTTGAGTTATCGGACTAAATTGGCTTCTTGAAAAATAACTTGGCAAGTATTTTAAGCACGCTTCTGTCTTCTGTCTTGTCTGTTCTAGATCATTCTAGAATTAGTGAATAATAAAAACGCATTTGATACTATCTAACTGTGTAAAGTATTAATCATTTTCCGAAAAATACCACTCAAAAAGGGGGAACTACTTTTACGTTCCTCTCAAAAAGGAGACTAATCTATTACACAGACCATACTATTACATGTATTGTGATAAGTCTAGCAGATTAGACTCTAGAACAGACTAATAAATAAAACGCTAACACGCTCATACCAATGCATTAGGATTCTCTGTGTCGCGGGTGGCATGGACAACACAAATAACACGTCACTAACACCCATGACCCGAGAACAAATATTTATCTGTCACAAAAATATCTGCCCCGGCAGGGAGTCGAACCTGGGACCCCTCGCTTCACAGGCTGGGTCACTATCAACTAGGCTACGGGGTCGAAATGGACACACAAATACGCTTGAAAGACATTCCCGTTCTTCTAGCGCAGTTTGGTAAACAATTCATGTTTTAACGACAGTTCTTACATTAATTTACTTGCACACATCACAAGTAGTGTACCGAGTTCATTCACAAACCACACGAGCTCATACTGAAGTGACGTTTCCTCGGAACCGCATCTTGAGTGTGAATATTAATTGCTCCAACAGACTTGTGGTTGCTTTGTTATATAACAAGGACTATCATAGTTGTTTGGTTAAGCTGTACTACTATTTTTAACCACTGCGACAGGAAGAGAGTTATGTTTTTCGAGAGTCTGTATGCATGCATGTTTTTTTTTCGCTTGCTTTACAGCATAAATAGCTTGGTAGGTTTCAACGTCTGCGAAGTCATTTAATTCGTCTCATATTTTAATCATACTTCGCCAATTTTTTGCATCCAGGTTTTTTGTTCTTCTATTAATGACTATAAGTTAAATATTAAAAGCTAAATGACCCGGTGAACTTCATATTATTATCTACATAAAGAAAATGGCTGTTATTACGATGTTATTTTTAACATGTTTAGATTTTTTCACTATTCTCTAATATTTCTATTTCATAAAAAAATTGCCTACGAATCCCCGAATATATCACATCCTATCGATGCTATGAATCATTTGGACAAAAGAAATATATTACCCAGATTATATCATACAGATATCATTCAGAAGTTAAACTAAGTTACACTGTTACTAATGGACGCATCAGCGTTTATGAATCTGATAAACCACCCTCCCATGGCTTCGGCCAACATTGTTGTTTGATATTAAATAAATGTCCACAACCAGTATAATCGAATCTTTTGGTACAGTAAGAAAATTACTACAATCGAGCAAAAAAGTTAAGAAAAATTCCTAATACAAGATTTAATAAGCAAAACATGAAATATAGTTGCTTAGAAAAATAGAGGTGAAAACTTATTGTTATTAAAACTTACCTCTAGTCTATTTCTTAACTATAAAATGTAACCCTTCAAAACCGTTCACCCTTGTAAATGTAACCTTGAGCTTTTTAAAGAGAATAGAGTGAATAATAATATACTAAAAGTTTAACAATGCTTGACTATCTTTAAACCATTAATGACCTATCATTCAACATAATAAAAGCCCTCTTACTTAATAGTTTAACTTAAATATGAAGGCAAAATTGGCTACATTACAGTTTAATTTGTTTAGATGACTAAAATTCCTGGCCTTGTCGACTTAAGTTACCGACTTTGTAATTCTAAATATTCAAAGCGTTACTTAGCAATAAAATTGCCTGAAATACTATGAAATTCAATCAATTGAATATTACTCCTAGAACTAAACGCCAGTGCGAAGCTTAATTCAATAATGATTTCAATGGAAACCGAGCGAGTCGGATTGGATATTGAAATGAAATCATAAAGCGACTTGAGGGAGAGTTGCGATGTCAATTGCAATTGAACTTTCATAATTTTAGAATTCAAAGTTATGACGTCACTATCTATCTGTCTAAATTGGAATTATATAAGAGCTACAGTGTAAATTGACCATGATAAAATAATAATTTCATCAATTATAAATCGATGACTCAATGATATTTAAATTAAAATCAAAATCTTATGACTAGTTTCAGTGTTAAGTATTTTAAAGACAATTGATTAGTTTTACTTCCACCAAACATAGCTAAGAACAATCGTAACACAAATCTTTAACATGTTAAAAAAGAGTTAAGTCAGAAAGTTTGACTCGAAGTTGTTTTTCGAAACACTGTAAAATAAAATATTATTTACCCTAAAATAATTTATAAGTATACCCACTCAGGTAATTATAAGCATAAACATTAAACAATGCGAAGACAAAAAGTTATAGCATTTAAAAATTGGTTTCAAAGGAATTCATGACATAAAAATGTCAAAATTTAAATATCAAAAGTAGACCCTTAAGAAGACTTATAAAATATTTCAATGATAATAGAAGACAAAGAAATCGACGGACTGGAACTAAGGTAACAAAGTATTTAAAATTTTAAGAATAGTTAAGTATTCAAAATTTTGAATCAACAATACCTTTTGAATAAAGTAACTCTTGTTTCGTTTATACTCGTATTTGAGTAGATTTAATTTCAGACTAAGACCCTTTATCATAAAATACATACATAATTAATTACAAATAACAACTTTTTGAGTACTAAAGATGATTAAAACAATATAATTATTGTTGTAATTCTACAAAATCATTAAGAAAATCCATATAACAAGGTGGAAAAATCGTGGAAAATTTCCATCACCCACATCAAGCAATTACACCATCTGTCATCTAATTTATATTCAAAAACACTTGAATATTATATGTATTCATCATTCTAAACAAAACATTTCCATTTTCGTTATTACAGTTGAAAATTCGATTAAAATTCATGAATCTAAATCAGAAATGAATTAATCAAATGTGAATGAATCGTGAAATTCTGATCGCGAATATATCAAGTAATTGAAGTCATGAGATAGCATTATTCATTATGATTTGAAAAAGGGTACCAATACTCAATGTATTGGTTATTTATAATAGAAACACATAACACGATAATTGGAGATGTAAAAAGCATTTTTTTAATTAAATCAATTAATTTAATTAACAAGGGCTTAAAATGGTAAATGACTGATAGAATGCTGTAAAAATACAGTCGTTTTGAGCCACAATGAAGTAAGACTGAGCTAAGAGTATTTAAACTAAAAAACTTCAATTTTATTATTTCGATAGTATTAACGTATTCCGACAGGGTATTTTAGGTATACGTCGTGATTTATTCATGGGTACATTTACTGCACAAGTTTCGTTAATGCACGCTGACATTTTTATTTTTATACTGGTTCATTTTGCATTTCATCGATCATTGTACCATAGTTAAGTGAAACTGTATAGTTGGTTTTATGACTGAATCCATTTCTGTCAAAGTTTTAACAAATGTGAAACTTATCTTTACCTGTACATACCCCTTAAGTTTTCTATTATGAACAAACTCATTGTAATTTTAAATTTTAAAACAAAAACTTATATTTAAATATTCAAGAAACACAGTCCAATTATTAATTTATTCAAGAGTATCCAACATTAATTTATACTTTTCAGTTCAAACTCGCAGTTTCAGTAGGAATGTTCTTAAAACTTTTGCATGCAAGTTTGAAATACGAATGTGGCATATATCAACACGAAGGTGATTTTAAAGTCGGAGTTCTATTTTGAGTCATTCGATAAAGCGTTGAATATTTTTTAAGCTTCTTCAGTAAAAAAAAAACTTGGAATAAAAGTAATTCATATATTATGGAATTAAATTATTGTACTTATCAGGGTATTTAACATAATGTTTATACTACGAATATAGACCTCAATAAATTAAACTATACTTTAATATTCTTAGAATTTTCTTATCGAATTATCTAAGTCTACAAAAAACAAAAGGTGTTGGAAATCTTCAGTTTATTTGAAGTAGATCTTTTATGTACAGTTTGCACTTTAGCAACAGGTAACTAGATCCTACAAAACTCGAACAAAATCTACAAAAAAGAAGAAGAATGGAACAAAAATAAACCACATACTGTAACAATAGGCACTACACTGTGGCACAATCAAGAATAATAAAACTTTTGTGCCGCAGTAAGCTGTCCATTTTGATTTTATTTTTATAAAAATTCGCTACTGTATCGTGACAAAAAATCAATGGTTGAATACATTTTGGTTTGAAAAAGTAACAATAGAAGCAATGAATCATTGTTTCAAGTACTATAATATGACGATATTGAAGAAGATATGCCAAGTCAACGGAAAACGACACAGTCCACAGAAGAAAAAACAACAAATCTTACGAGTAGATGGCGTTAAGATGCAGAGTTTAACATAGTCACCATAATAAGTCGTTGATCTATAATCAATCTCCTTTAAGACGGGGAAAATTGCTTTGAGAAAAGGAAAAAACGTTATTTTCATAATTTTTTAACAAGGTATGTCAAAAATATTAAACGGTTTCGAAATAAAACCAAGAAATCTGTAGATTATTAAAGGTAAAAAAGATAATAATAAAGGTAAAGAAAATTACAAAATTTAAATAATATTGAGATTTAATGGAGTTATTAATTCACAAATTAGATACTTACATTCCATAGAAACTTAGTCAACCCAAGCCATTATCTTAATTGATCCTTATTGAAGAACAGTTTTTAGGAGCTAAAAGCCAAACTAATGGTACACCAGCTAAAAACTCTAATCAGTCAAGCTTGGCTATCTGACCCAATTTCACCTCCATCAGGAATGACCGATGTTCACTCATTACACGTCTGCAACACAAAATAAAGAGGTAACAGAAGTTCCTAATACTAATAGCAACAGAGTAAATTATTGTACTATTGAATGTCTGTGCCATTTATGATACTGGTAATAATGTTGACATCGAAGTTTTGACAGTAGAAATATTAGGTACTTATCGTTCCCTTACATAAAAACAAGACATTTGTTATGCAAGCATAATGTATACCAAACACGACAAATATTACGCAAGCATAATATTATGGACATTAAGGGAAAACATAAAAATTAAAGTTTAAGACAAATCAATCCTTAGTACATAATTTGGTGATCACGCGAAACTTTTTTCGATAATATTTACGCAACCAAAAGGTAGAAGTCTAATTATCTTATGTCAAAGATATCTAAACATGAATCTACAAATACATTAGATTGTGTGTGAGAATGTCATATGGTTCTGTTTTAAATGCTTGATTAGTTTGAGCCGCTAAGGGACGTTCTGCAAATTGCCTATTCTCTACTATTACTGGACTCATCTCTTTGATTTTAGGTACCTAATATAGCACACACAGATTGTCAAATTCATTTATCATCATGTTTGCATTTACACGTATCTACCACAACTGATTATCTTGACGGCTGTTATTTTTCAAAAAATTCCTCCACTTTTTTATAGGCTTAATATTGATCAACTAACATTTCGCTATTGTAGTTTCTTTTATTAGGCGATTCTGATATTAAATTATAGCATTTGTTTCCTTGATTCTCCAAACTTTATTTATTGCATCCTTTTGTTTTGATAAATTGGCCCATCAGATTGTGCGACGTATCGGGAGTATCCTTATCCTCTGAGCGACCATCATTACGTTGATAGATGCTATCGTCTGCGCTGTCCGACTTTGAGACTCGCTTTTGTTCTTGATCCTAAAGCATTAATCTCAGGTATGAGGCAATTTGATGCTTGACTTGCATTATATAGTAATGTGATTCACTCAAGTATCTTTCAGATGGGTGTATTGGGAAAATATATTTCTTCCAGTATCGTTGATATTATTTCAAGATAATGAAATTTGATAGTTTGTTGACAGATGTAGTTATGCTATTAAATTATGGTCTTGCTTATATATAAGATAATCGGTTCTTAGGTACATAGTACTAATTATAATATTTTTACAATGCATTTTTTTAATTACCAGTGATTTTAAAATTACGTCGTCAAACGCGATCCTATCGAAATGTCAAAATTAAGTACTGGCTATTATTAAGTCTTAATTATGCAATCGTTTTTGAAAAGTCACACATACGTAGTTTCAATATAATTTTGTGTAATAATTGAGAAAGAAAATTAAAAACACAGTGACTTTAAGAATAGACCCTCAAAACGTAACGTGTACCGTTCACGATCATTTTCTAGATGCAAATCTAATTATAAGTTCCACGGCAGGTTAAATTGCCTTTCGTTGTACTTGTAATAGATTCTACATATTTGTCAACTTTGAGAATTTTGTTGAGTGGCAGTGTTTAGGGTTTGAAATAAAGTTAAATTCAGTTTATAAATAGTTATTTGAGAGTAACTTCTACGAAAGTTCACAATGCAATTGAAAACAGTTTTTTAACGTCATTAAAACTTTGGTGTGATATTTTTAAGTTTGTTTATTTTTTTTCTAGAATGAAAATTGGTAAAATAACTCTAACATACTGTGTGATTAAATTTATCCTAGATCCTTAATTTGTGACTAAAAGTTATAACCTTATAAGTAAAAAAAATATGGTCAATCATGTTATATTTATAAAAAAACATAATTTTTTAGAACGTAAATATTCACCAGACACCCAGCAAATTCAATTCAAACCCTAACTGAATTTAGTTAAATTATATTTAGGGAAGTTATCAACAGTTGCCTCAGGCTCTTTATCCCGACTAACGACTTCCTGATACACATGTTTGTGAGCAAATTCTATATGAGGTGCCTGCAGGATGTTTTTGCTTTTTATAATTGAGTGTCAACTTTAAATAAATTTTAAGTTATAGCTGCGACTGCATCTTTTAAAAAAATATCTTTTATATTAGAAATTGTCCTTGCGTTCATTAATTTAAGATTGTTTCGGATTATGTTGAAGGTATTCGCGTTGGTTTTTTATTGTCAATTTGTTATGCCAGATGTTCGCTGCTAATCTATGAGGAATTCAAAAGGTATTTGCTTTAGATGAGATTCTATATTTAGACCTAATTCAACATAACATTGTTCTAAAGCCTACAATATATTACTCTCTAAATACGTCAAATTATACACTAATACCCTTTAAAATGTCAGTAGTAAAGGGTAAAGGTTCGATAATAAATTCCATTACTTTGAGATCAGTACTCGAGGGTTCAATTGCACGGGCTATTACATGAAGTTGGGGATTGACTTTGGATTTTCGGAGTTAATTAATATTGCCTGGAGGCATTTTAATACCTACAGTTTTGATCGAAAATTTGATATTTGTGAGGGTCCCTAACTTTCAGATAACAACACTGTTATAAAATGTCACCCTAATTGACAAAATTAAATTTCAAAAATTTCAAGAGAAATTTAGGAATAGTTTTAAAGAAAACTAGTTCCTGCATAGTAAGTATTATTGTCTTTTTTATGTTGTCAGTTATAATAATAATATTCCAAAATAATTCCTTTAACACATAATCACAATTCGATACAATAAATAGTATCGGCAAAGTATTAAAGGAAGCTGTAAATCTTTAGACCCACGTCTAACCACGAAATACGGCACTTCTAACCACCTTTGAGCCCAATATTTCTTAAATCTTTTTGCGTATGCTTAAGAACGACTTACCGTACCTTTTCTATCGACATTTTATCACTATGGTGAAAGATGATTCTAGTAGCCTTACTGCGGCTAGCAAGGACGGCCAAATCACGACGCCGTATCTGTTGAAACTGTAAAAAAGTATTTGTATATTTCGGAGTTATAATGAAATATGATTTAGTGATCAAGCGAAATTACCAAGTTGGGTCAATCTTAATTATTCTGAACCTCTTGAAGAATCAAAATATTAATAAATCAGGTAGTAGGCCTCTAGCATAAACAGATAGTAATATGAATTCATGTTTAAAATTACATTTATTTTGAAAAATCAGAAATAATAGTTAAAGAAAATTTGATTAATTTTCGATTTAAATTTAAGAACGTTAGCATAAAACACCTGACAAGTTTTGTCAATTTCCCGTAAATTTCTTTCTCGTTCATTCGATGGAAAGCGTCTCCTTGTCTCCAATAAAATTACCTTCCACGCCTCTAAGTGGATTACCAGAATTTAAAACATTTACAGCCCTTAAATAGAAATTACCGAGTTGATCAGTACTAAGCAGCTGCCGGCAAGTTTTATTTTTGCGCAATTCGATAACAGCTCTGGGCGAAGGGTGGATTAACATCGTTAACGAGCGATAAACTCGTTCGAAATTTCGTTTAGGAAATAATTTGGGGATTAGGTTAAGGGATCCACTTCAGTCGGGCTACGGATGGCGACTTTGTTAAACTATATTGTCATCTAAGAAAAGCTTCATGACTTCAAGAAAGAAATTGGCAATAAGAGTACAGTGATTATTGATGTACTTTCAAGCGATTAAGGTTAAGCAGAGAATTTTTTTTTTGTTAGATATTTGAACGGAATATAAAAATCTAAGGTTAAAAAAATGAAAAGTACATATTTTTTTAATTACTTTTATCACGAAATAACACCTAACTCTTATCTGAAATATTACTGTCTTCTTTTATTCGTTTTCATACTAAAGCCAAAATGTCGTCAAAAACTTTTCCAAATTTAGGTTACCTTAAAACTGTACAGTCTCCAATAGCTGTGCTTTTATGCAAAGCTCGGCCAGGTTCGTTCGGCGATAAACTAATTTTGGCGATAATCACACGAGAATCGGAGTTTCGATGAAAATTTCACAGGGACTTCGGCCAAGCGAAAGTTTTCATCCAATTTACCATATTTTAGTAACTCAGTGGTTAATCGAGACTGTGCTGATTTTAGTGCTTACGGCGTTAGTATTTAGGTTTTAATCATTCAAAAATAACAGATATTGTATAGTTTTTAAAATGTTGCTATTTTAAGTCACATCAAGATTGTATTCAGGAATCCGTAAACATTTTTTTTCACTTATGAAGCTAATATTTCGAGGGCAGCTAGCTTTATTTGCACGAGACGCCCAACTTTTTCTATGACAACAATTCTCGATTTTGGTGGTTAAGGGAGGTACACAGAGATACAATATGTTAATTACTGGTCTATGATGTTATTTTATTACGTAAAGATTATAACTGAATGTCAATTTTTGCTACATGCTATAATCTTTCGAACACTGATTTCGTATTTAGTCTTTACGAGAGACATAACAATAAATAGATTGCGCCTTGTAGTCCCTTCAATAAATGGCCCAAAATGTCTTTGATTCTTAGAAAAAATACGAAACAAACTTTATCTTTAAGTTTCCCAATCATTTATAGTGCGATAAAAAAACCGCAACTGAACGAATTTTCGTCCATTTTATTGCTATTTTACGCATCCGGTGACACGTGTCTCGAGCTTGTAATCAATATATGATGAGATCGATTGAATTACTTTGGTGCATAATTTAGAAGGTCAGTTTGGGTTGATTTGTTTGTGGTGTTTGCCAAATAAGATTAATACCTAAAGTCAATGGTATTACAAAAAAAGTACATAATAATATGTTAGTATGTTATTAGCATGCTCGGCATGAAGACACGAAGCTTTTTTGCTTCTTGTTTCTTTTGAGTACGAAAGAGACGGCAAATAATTATCGTAGAGACGACAAGGACGCATGAAATGTTGCGTGGAGAAATTTTAGATTACAAAATAACATATTTTTAGCTCATAATCCCAACATTTCTCGTATCAATCTTCTAATGAAGATAGTCCTAACTAACAGCAGTACTTAGACAGATGTCTGGTCGGCAATCCAAATACAGACTATAAATCCCGAAGACATTAACTGCAACCACTTAATTATATAGATCCGGAGTATGGGTGGAGACGCAATAGTTTGTCATAGAATAGACACTACCTGCAGATGCTAACCTTCGTCTATAATATGTTGTACCTAAAGTCGTAATAAAGATTGTGATTAAAATTAGTAGCTAAATAAAGTACTATTTCATAATGTATTAAAATTTATAAGCATCTATTCATAGCATTAGATTATAAGCCTCTGAAACGCTTTTTTAATGCTACATTGTTCTAAAATGTTTGTTTTTATGCAGCGATATATAAATGATAATAAAACGGACGATTTTGCATCTACTCAAAATGATGTACAAACTAATGAGTCTGTAGTATACTCTAGACAATATATTGTTTGACATAAAGAGGCATGGTCGAACTTTGACCGGGGAATGCGACCTCTACTGTCAATTAAATACTTGCCGTACAATACTGACGCTTCTTAGAACCCTAGGGTTATAACAAGTAATAATATTAACAATAGCGCAAAAGCAATGAAGACTGTTCTTGTTATTGATATGAACACAATCATATTTCAACTACGAAATACAGACAATGATAATACAATTTCGTATTCCGTGAATACAAGAAGAGGCGTAAATTCGTTTTTATTACATGACCGAGTTTTATGGTGGAATTGATAAAACAATACAATTTCGATACAAATTATGTTATGAGGATAAATAAGTCTGCAGTATTGTGCGCATAAAAAAGAAATTACGAAATATTTTTTTCGTGTTTGTCTAAAACTAGTAAATATATATTTTTTATTATTAATAGAGTCATGAAATTGTCGTCCAAGAATAACACAGCGTGAGTTTGCCGTAAAGAAGCGATAGTAGATACTAATAGATTTGTATTAAAATGCACTTCAATTAAATAAATTCTTGTTTGTTTTCTCTAATACAATTACCGCAATAATCTTTGGTAGTGCAACATTGAACAATAATTTGCTTTAAGTAGCCTACAACAGAGAGATTAATTGTGGCCCTTGTTATGTTGATGAGGTCTTAATGTCATGCCATGTTATCATGTGAACTATGGTGCTATTATTGTTATTAGGTTTCCGTTTTATTATAATTACTAGTAGCCTGTGCTTACTTCACTATGGTATACACTCGACATGCTACTTATTTATTTCGAGCATCACATATTCTTTACTTTATTTTATCATTTAAGTGAATAAAAGTTGATATTAGTCTACAAAAATATTGCAATTTAATAATACATTTTAAGAAGAATTTAAATAGTTTAAAACGGATTTAATAAATCAATTATTCCTAGTCTAGTCTATTTATAGAAATAACAATATAGGTAACTTAGATTTAAAAATTACTTTACTTGCAAGTATAATAAAAAGGAAGTATAAAAGAAAATTGCTTCCGCACTGCTTAATTAATTTACACAGAAACCACTCAAAAGAACTTTCAGGTGAAATTTTCCACTAATGAAAATTTAATATCAGACTATTCAGCCGGTTCACTAATTGAAATTGATTTCGAGCCGGCAAACGAAATCGTTGGATACGATGATGTGATAAGTCGATTAGATTATTAAACTGTTCGTAGTATTATTATTGAACAAACTTTTGTCGAGCATCCCATTGAAAGTATTTAAAAGTGGAGCAGTTAGTACTAATTTGATCAACAACGTGTAATTAGGTAACGAATTCGATATCATAGGAGATGAATTTGTGTTAATGGCACAGGTGTGAGGTTTTCCGTAAGAAACTTCAAATACGGCTATAAAAGGGACTGTAGATCGGTTCGTAGGTCCTGTTAGTGATAGGTGAAAATAAGAATGTTAGAATTAATTTGTTAGTATGAGGACTGCGAAACTTTGAATTGTTAGTGTAGATTAGTTAGTGATTATTAGAATTTGACCCACTTAAAGCACTTCAAAAAATGAGTTGGTTTCCCTGAGCACTATGGTCACCTCTTGTATAAAAAAAAACTCTGACACTCAAGTCACTAGCTAGAACACAACGTTTCGTGTGGCGGCTGACTCTAGTAAGAAGATGATTGCTAGACGCACTTCTAATCATATCAATTACTGTGAATCAGAGACCAATTCAATGGTTATCAAAAACACATGTGATTTGATGAAATGATAAGAAATCATTCTCCATATTATATTATATTTAATGTATAATAATGCATTTTGGTTCGTTCCACGTCAACACTCTTTAATTCCACCTGTTGACACCCCGCCCACCAGTCTTCATAAAGTATTCACAATGTTTCGCGGTGCTGTTAGTTTCAACAGTCGCTTTAGTGTGATAATAAATTAGTAACTTTATTGTCTGAGCCATACAGTTTTTTTTGTGATGATTATCCTAATCTTTAAGTGGTACCTTGTATTGGTAACCATTATGGCTTGTACAGGATCTTAACACTGATTTTGTTTTATCAAGCTAAGTTGCAAAAGTAATAATTTTGAAAGGTTAAAGAATTATTTAGGATTTCAATTCGCCTCTGCAATTCTATTATTTAGCTTAGCTTAATAAATCCAAAATATATGTCATCCTAATACACCTTCCTTAACTTAAATTTGCAATTAGGAGTAATAGGTTTTTGTTGATGATACTTCTTTGATGCGTAATGCAATTTCTATTCATCTGTAATTACGAATGAATTGCATTTTCATTGAACCATCAATAAATTTCAATGCACTTATTTCCATTACTTACAAAATGATTCTATGAGATTAACGAGCTTTATATATTGTAGGTACATTAAGAATTAATAGATGATCGTCATTTTCTTTTTCTTTACATTTTGTCCAGTTACTTCACAGGAGAAACATTTCGCTATTCGCAAGTTCGTATTTAAAAGAGTTAAATAAGATTTTGACATAAGCGGAGAGCTATGTAGTGTATTTTTCAATCATATTTTTTAAATAAATATAAAGTAAACATCGTGATACTTATTAATTTTGATCAATATAAACATTGAATATAACTGAAGGCGCAAACAATTTCATGTCAGTAACAAACTCTAATTCAATTAAAACATTTTTACTTAAGTTATATTTCATGAGGTTTCATTGGAGATAAATTAATATTGTGAGCATTAAGTGGATTTATATCCATTTAACTTTTGGTGATTCATTTGATAATTTTTATTATGAAATTCTTTTGTTTTAATTTTATGATTATTACGTAAGGCTTCTTATTGTTGAATTAGAATTTCAGATATCTGTTGACGGTTAATTTTTTTGAAGCTAGGCTTACCAATACTCTCTCCTTCAATTTACTTAAGAAGACTTGTATCGTTAAGCGTTATTTTAAGAATTTAACCGTTGTACGGCCGTAATTTTACAATCAAATGCTCGTTTACATTTTGCACCAAAAATCGCTGCTCTTTCCGTATGAGTTAACTAACTATACGGACTTTATCAAGCTGTCTCTGACGTAAAGTTCCTAGTAACAAATTACATTAGTCGTCAATACGTAAACTTTGTTTCGAAAGAATTGTTGGCAAATAAGAGAACTCAACACATTAATGTAACAACGAGAAAAGTTCCGAGTTGTTTCTTAACAACGTCAATTTGTTTGATGGATTCCCATCGACGTAAGGATTTAACGTAGTTAGGGCTACCTACATAATTAGAGGTTACTCACACGTGCGACAAGATGTCGCAATACAACATAGATCGCAAAGTGTCAATAGTAAAGGTATTATTGCTTAAGTAAAATTGATACTTCACTGAACTTGAAGTAAAATGGATACTTCACTGTGTTATACCATATTAAACATTTTGCTACCATATTATTTTAATTGTTATATTATTATGTTAAATCTTTATAATATAACCCAAAAAAAATATTTCAAGCCACATTTCTTGCGTCTTTACGATAAGTAGTTATTTGTCGTCTCGTTCGTAATCTAAAGAAAAGAATACACAATTAGGCCACCCATTGAGTTGCTTTCGTATTATTACGCCAAATGCGCTTATAATGCGCCTTTTTTGTATAATATCATTGAAAATACGTTCCTGTTTCTTAAACAGACATGAAAATACACATCTATTTATATCCATGACGCTCTCAAAAAGTTCAAAAAAGTCTGCGGGATATTTATAAGTCACAAAAGTTGAAATTCATTCAACAAATTTCGGTAACTTTTTTCGGAGTTCAACAAAACAGCCATTCTCAAAGTTATTAAAAACACGAATTGCTTGATTGTCCATTAATTTGTGTTTTGAGAGTTCATATTTTTCTTTCCTCGATAGCTTTTTAAGTTAACACGGAAAATTATACGGTCATGAGGATTTTTAGGGTGATAAAATGTATGAATTATGAATTTATGATAAGTTGTTTTATAAATGGATTTAAGAATTAATATTCTCGTGCAAAATGTTTGGTGTCCTCTTAGTTACCTACACCTTCCTATTGAAGCTAGCCGTAGGAGTGTTTCTTGTATTGGGAGCCAGAAACAGCAAAAATTACATGGAATACATAACTAAAAAGAACATGATAGGTCTAATAATTCAGACAGCATAGAAAAAAGTAATAGACGTTCAGCAAATAGCCGTGATAAACCAATGGTTGAATTTCAGAACAACCTATCGTAAGAATCAATGTTAGTTAATATCTTTTTCATTATTGTCAACTTACTCGTATATAACGTTTGAGTTTACTGGTATAGTTTGATAAGCAAATTGTGTCACAAGCAATTTTTTTTTTAATTTTTGATATGGCAACATTTGACAGAGATGTGATAAATATTCTAAAGATAGAAATCATGCCCCCTACATTACTCTTATCAAAATTAGCCATGACTGGCCATATCAATGTAGTTAGAATGTTTATCAGATAGGGTTTTAATAGAAATGCAATCACCAACTATAAACCCAAATACAATACTATAATTCAAACCACATCTACACAACTCGGGGAAAATTAATTAATCCGGGTGTGCTTTGTGTATGTTCGAAGTTATTTTACTGTGGAGGTAAATTTACATTATTGCTGCGTTGATGTAGTGCTTTAAAAGATGACAAAATAATACTTAGTTACATTAGGGATATACATAATTAATCTTTACTAATATATAAAGCTGAAGAGTTTGAACGCGCTAATCTCAGGAACTACTGGACCGATTTATCGAGCGACCGATTTATCCATTTATCGAGGAAGCATATAGGTTATTATAACATTACGCTAAGATGAATAGGAGAGGAGCAGCAAAAAAAAATTT
>LGAG01000525.1:326741-337210 GCA_001278395.1 Lerema accius
AATCATGAGATTTTTAACTAACTAAATAACATAATGTTCTCATTAACACCTATAATTAGCAGGACCTATTAATCATCTAACGATTCCTTTATAGTCCTACTCGGGGGTGACATTACCAGCTCAAATGCCGTTCTTATGACGAAAAACGTTCAATTTCATTTGTTTATGTTATTTTCTATTTTAAAAGTTCAAAATCACAAATATAACTAAGCGTTACAATTTTAGATTTCCATTACATACATTTATCTTAAGTGTAATTAGTAACAAAATATTTAAAGTTCTCATATCCTCAATTTATCATCATGATTTCATCATCGTTGAGTTTTCGCTACCTACAATTTCACTTTATCCCGTCTTGTAGCTTTTAGTTTCACGGTTTAGATTCTTATTCAGGAATTTATTTTTGTCTTCACTTATTCTATTTGGACGTATCTTTTATCTTTGTCTCAAATTATGTACTACATTTCTGGCATGTTGTTTTTACGGCACTCTGCTTTTGGGTAAGAATTACGCGATATGTTTTATATACCATGTTATTTTATTTATGAGGACTTCATTAATTTCTGATTCTTTTACAGCAAGGTTCAACAATTTAACGGACATTTTTTTTTTATAGTCGTAGAACTCAATACCTTAATTATCTAAATTATTTCATAAATATTTGGCATTTATTTGCATGAAGTTATTAATAACTAGAAGTCGACGGCAGCTCCGCCCGCGTAATTATCCCGTTTCTGGATTTTTTTTTTGCTGCTCCTCTCCTATTCATCATAGCGTAATGTTATATAGCCTTTAAGGTTCCTCGATAAATGGACTATATTACAATAAAAGAATTTTTTAAATCGGTCCAGTAGTTCCTGAGATTAGCACGTTCAAACAAACAAACAAACTCTTCATCTTTATAATATTAGTATAGATTACTTGCGCTCTTGGAATGTGATCAGGGGAGTAACAACCAGCTTTAAGTGTAGTATTATTATGATATTCACATGACATTTCATTTTTAAATTTCCAATCCATGACGCAGCTGTATTATCATGACTTTACGGTCCTGTTTTATTTATCGTAATATTTTAGATGTAATAGCACAGAAAATCCTATACTAAAAGATCCAGTATTATCAAACTCAAACTAAGCAAGGGGTTAACTCGAGTTTTCACTTTAAATTGGAGTCAATCTTAGGATTAATTAGTAGAAACATAACTTTAGACAGTCTGTATTTTGATGTATTTGGCTGCTGTATTTAAAATTGTAACCAGAAAACTTTTATTTAGTAGAACTTATCACTCCCTTGAATCTTCTTATATAAAAATTCGTTCACAAGTCCTTCCAAACCTACTAGCGCCATCTATTTTACGATGCTTGAACTACAAACAGGTTGGAGGTTCATGAACTTTACAAAGTAATAAATAATTACTGTGATGTGTTATGTAGTTCTCGCTTTGCTCGTCAAGTGCCATTCGTTGAAGTACATGCCTCTAATAATTACTTTTTAAAGTGCTTTGTCATTTGATATAGATTACAGTCATGTTAATTATCTTTGTAATAATAGTTGACTTCACATTCTGAAAACGTGAAACCACTTCGTTGTAGTGTGTATTTTATGGTGTAACATATTATTAATTGTATCCTACATGTAGGTACATTATCTGGTGTATTTATATAGTTGGAACTTGATCAGAATTGCTTAGACATAAAGTAAACTTTCGGCATACGAACTTATGTCTTTTTCGATATGATTCAATAATATTTTAATTTTGATTGTAGTCCAAAAGATCCCTGATTTTGGTTAAGCGTAAGAAAGAGACAGCAAACCACTGTGGTAAGGTCGAGAAGGATACATGCAATGTGGCGTGGAATACTTTTAACTGTTATTTGGTTAGGACGTATCCAAAGAGTAGAAAATATCACTGTTGTGATTGCTATATTTTAAAAAGAAACAACGCACAAAACTAGCGGTGAAACTAACCGAATCCTTTTCCACGGCAGTAAATAATATCTTTAAAGACGAGACGCTGAAGTACTTAAGGCCATTGGGGAAATTTATTTTATTCCCGCAGCGAACTGCGGTACCGCTTAAGCCTTATCATCGTTCTAATAAGTTTCTCCCACAAAGCGAACAGTAGCCAATACGGGTCGGAATTTATTGTCTAAATAAATTCTGCTCCAGCTTCCTGCCTACAACAGCTGCTTAAATGACTAAGGTTTTAACATGATGAATGATTAAATGAATAATGGCGTTAAGATGACTAGTCATCTACTAACGATTACTAAGTAGACTACTAATATTTATTAACAGGACTAACCTACACTAATATCATTAACTAAAATTCTAATGTTTTTTAAGTTGTAACTAAGAATGAATCAGTGTTTACAATCAATTCTATTGCTACAATCTTAATATCCATCCACTTGCTAAATATGTTTGACTGCACAAAAGGCACTACAATGGAATCTATCCCGTAGCCCTCATTTGGTTTTCATTTATAAATTTAAACATTGAATATTATAATTTATTTAAAATCAGCTTATTCACTATTCGCCGTTTTTACACTACCAGGAGTTTCTAAACTCAATTGATGCTCAATCACGAGTAATAGCAAAGTTCCAACGCTGTAATTGTTTCATCGGTAACTAACTCCGTAACTAACTGCGTGCACTCCAACCAGTTACAAATGAAAAAGCACAAGTTGCTTGTTAACTGCCTCGGTATTGGAATTTATTAACTCAGTTACCAATCCGATTTGTAGCTTGTTTTAGTTTTGATTTTCAAACTGTATTAAATCGTCTTCTGCTTAAATTACATACCCGAAAATTTTATATTTTACACGATTTATATTATCATCATCTTCTCAAATTTTACTTATCTCAGTTTGATGGAATTTACTAATTAGAAGACCCAAAAAGGGGCCTTATTTTATTTTAAAAAAGTTGAATAGTATTCACTTTTGAAAAATACTATGTAGGTATGTATTGCTTGCAAAGCTTCAATGGTACTCTTAGCGTTATAAACAAGGTGAGCGATGATCTCTCATCATTATTTGCTTTATTTGCTGTCTGGTTGAGTTTGTGTTTATTTGACACTAAAACCAATATTTCTTATCATCATAATTATACAGCTATACATACTATTATATATACACGGTATAGGTAAATAGCAACTGAATCAAATTGCTGAATATATTCTAAACTACATTTATCTTAATAAGCGAGAGGAAATTTATAGGATTACAATTGTTCCATTGGTAACCAACTGGCTAGTAAATAAACAAGTTATTCCAACCAATTAGAAGCGAAAAAGCAAAACTTGTTTGCGAATTAGACCGATATTGAAATTCATTAACTAGTTCTCAAATTAGCTCTGCAGCCGGAATTCGTTTCTCTATTCAAAGTTTCTGATTCTGAAATATTCACACCTGTTTTACGCAGAGAGCTCGGAAACGTAGAAAGTTATATGTATTGTGCGCAACTGAAATACGAACTCAAAAACGAGCTATGTTTTACTAACAAGGTTACTGAGTTTTTATTGCTAAGCTCAAATGGCATGTTGAGGAAGTAATAATTATGTTTCATATAATTTATTAATACATGAAGGGTGCAAACTTTGACGTCTATTTCAGATATTATTTTGCCGGCATTTAAGGCTTTAAGATTTGAGTTAGTTAAAGTATACAAAGAAAAGGAAATATAAGCAAATGTCTCGCGTAATCCGAAGACTTTCATTTGTTTCAAAACTCGTTAGGTTCTTCTAGAAACGCGAATAAACTTTTCAATTCATCTAGTCTCATAAAGTCTTACAAAGCGATAATGAGTTGTCGAGTGAAAACTAAAAAAGCTTTACATAAAACCACACGAGTAATACAAAACAAGGAGGTAAAAATGTACTTTATTACGTATTCAGTTGAAACTGAATGCCGTTACTCTTTACCAATCTCACTTCAAAGTCGATTCAGCGCGAAAATAGATTTTTGACTTCATAATATTTTTACGAAATTTGTGTCAAAAAACCGGTTTATTTTACAATGGTAACAAAGCTGATTTAACGTTACAGCTATCCGAATTTGTGATTTTGAACAAAAATATAAATACTAGTGTGAAATTTTATATATATTTTGTACTTTTTATTTCATTACTTAAACTGAAATATTCCTTTATTGCAATGCAGATTTAGAAAGAAAATTTACGCCTACTGAGGTAGATTGGTACCGACTGTGGTTTTGCTAGTTTAAGCGAGTGTTCGGTTTAGCTACGAATGTATACTAATAATAAATCGACGCCTTCGAATGTATAGTGAGAAAAAAATTATAACCAAGTGACTTTTAAACTGAGTAAGGGCATGTCCCCATTCCAGTGCCGGTCATTCAAAACGGCTTTAAAAATAAACCGCTATGTGAACGTAGCTTATTTACAATAAAATGCTAACATGGATTCCACATGAATATGTTACATTTATAAATAAATACAATTTATATTTGGTTCCACGAATTCGTTTTAAATTAACGCTTATTTAAATATCTTTGATGTAGCGTAAATACATGTACTGAATATCGTATTTATTTACGAAATCGTAATCTATAAAATACTTACGCTGTATTTTTAACAGGCATTAAAATATTTTAAAACAATAATTGAAATGCGTAAGAGATAGTATAGAACGCCTAAAGACTCTAATCAGGGGCTCTAATTGATCAAAACTTATGTTATTTCAAAATTATCAAACTCAAGAGAAGGCTTGCAATCTCCTATAGGTCTTATAGGTAAACCTTTGTCAATGGCACTTTGAAATGATATAAAGTTGATTGAATTGAATTCATTGAAGTATGAAAATATCTGTCTGTTGTACGTACGGCACTTAATCTTTGTTCGAACCTCGGCATGGACACAAAACACGCGCAGTCTACCATAAATCATGCTTTATGGTCTAAAAAGTAAACCGATAGAGAAAAGGCAGTTATTTCGTTATTTCAATGCACACCGAAAGAAAGCTGGTAAAATGAAAATCCTATTTATTTCGACCAAACACAAAGACGGTCCGTTTTCGACAACGTTTTTCGATTCTCACCACGAACGTCAGAGAAAATAAATAAAAAAGTTAAAGCCAGTCAAAGGGAACGACGCAATTACACCTCATTGTCTGCGGTGCTGTTCGATTGTTCAATACGGATGATTAAAATAAAATTGTCCATTGTATTAACGTTGGTGATGAAGGAAAACTAACTCTCGGTTCTAGGAATAAAGTCTATTTTGTAATGTAAGGCTTAGCTGGAAACATTGTAGATGAACATACAGGGACGATAGTAAACGTAATTAATGCGATTGATTAAAGTTGTAAGTGGGTATTGGGACAGCGAAAACGTAAAAGAGCTTTTTAAAATTCACTGGTTAATAGATAAGGGCGTATCGTAATGATAAAAGCGGGACTTTCACCACAATATAGAATAAGAGGCGAATTAAATAAAGTATCGTAAGCTGAATTTTTCAATTTACAACAACCCTTTTGTGCCCTTTTCAACCAAACTATATACAGATGAATTTGATTGAGTTACAAAATTTTACGTACTTTGCCAATAGAAGGAGAGTAAATAATACGTTAAAAGCAATTTCAATCTACAAATTTTAAATTTTTCATGAAAGAAGATAATCAATAATCTGTAGGGGACTCGCAAAAGTATTTGTATCACATTTTTATAACTTTTTACTTTGTACTCTTTTTCTCTATGTAAAATTAAACAATGTCAAATCCCAAACACGCTAGCACTATTCTTAATAATGCACCAAATATATAAGCTGCAACATATTAATAAATACCTACTTACAGCTTCAAGACTTAAACTGATTTAGGTTATTTTAGTTGTTTGTATAAAAAAGATTTTGATGCCTTTACATCTTAGGAGCAATCTTGAGACCAGAAATAGGACAATGACAGTAAACAGTCTTATTTAATAAGTTCTCGCTCTTATCAATTGATACAACACGTCTCTTACGAAGTTAATGGTACATTGATGGTGTTATCGGGAAATTTTAATGGGACGGAAATGAAATTTTCAACGTATGAGCAACTCAGTAAATATTTTGTTGGGAACATTACTCATATTGTAAAGGATGCCTTCACAAGGAACAAATTCATTTAAAATCCACAACGTTTACAGTTAAATGCGATATTGTGAGACAATTATGTTTTCAGAGACATTTAAATTTACTTTTATTTCATTTATACATTACGTTATACGTTAAAGTATAACTTCAGTAAAAACTTGTAAGGAGGTTAATATTTTTCTTACGTATGTATATTTATTTGGTATGTATTTACATTTCTTTAGTACGCTCTACAGCCCTAACTGCCAAACAGATCATTTTATGAGGTAGCAATAAATTTGTTTCCATTGTGGGAGAGAGATTAAGCTATTTAAATTTTTGATACGTTGCATTTGCTCACTCTTTTTAACTACATACATACATTCTAAAAACATCACTCTCTTTCTGTTGCAGACAGATAAAAATAGATTCTACTAGAAGCGTTTTTCCTTTGTCTGTAATTCGGTGATGTATAAATAGAAACATCTCACGATGTTATGCAAATCTTATGTATGACGAATAGCGTGAATGGAATGATCAAAGAACACAATGCTACTCCGTGTTATCTTATAAGATATTCTGAGGTCAGAACTCAGGAAAAGCAAAATAAATGACGCGAAAAATATTCTTGTAACAATGAGGAGCCATTTGGGGCTCACGTACAAACAAAATATATCACTCAAACCGACGGAAAAACATTGTAGTCAAGTCTGCGTCTCGACAAAATTTGTGAGTACCGTGACTTATTACTTATAACTACTAACAACTTCGTTCAATGAAATCTACTAACAGTACCTTGAGATTAAAGTAAAAACGTAAGTGTAAATTAATGTCGTATCTGCACATAGGCCCTTACGTTTCTAAGCCCTATTATCATAAATAGTCGCCAAGTTATTATCTTATTGTGCCAGTATTAAGGTAAAGTTTTCAGGTGAATTTAAATCACAGACCGAAAAATGTTATAGACTCAGTCGGAACAAAAATGCGTAGTAAGAAGAAACAGAACGTTAATAGCAAATGATAACGTTTTCCGGTTCATTGCTTAGTAGACCGTGCTCGGTGACATACGTCAGATCGTCAAAAAAAGATAAAAACTGACCTAATTTTTTTGTTCCATACACTGCGTCTTTAATGTATATTTTTTGGTCTGAGATTTAAGTATGTCTCTTTTTTGTACGATCTATATCCCGAACAGTTTGACGGATTTCCATCAGGTGTTTCTATTCTTAATAATCGCTGAGCTAAGTACAAGACAGACAGTCAAAAAATCGCAAAACTATATGAGAGTGTCGAATTTGTACGGAATGTATCTACCATAAAAAATAATCTTTTAAGCCCACAACAAAGAGATTCGCTGACAATATACTTGCGAACGTCCAAATTAAAGTTATAAAAGATTAAACCTCGCATTCAAGGAATGCCGAATGAGATTAAAAGCTCTTTACAATACCAAACAGCTTTTTACATCAATAATTAAATACCAGTTGACCTGAATGACTGCTATAAACTGTGTTATTTACAATTAACGTATCTTCTTAGCATTAAAACATTCAAAAGATTTTGATTGATTGTATGAATATTAATTATATTAAGTTCTTTTTGTTCCTTAATTTTATTCTATATCACATAGCATGTTACCTTTAAGTGCAAGATCAGTAGAATAAGTTTACAGATGTATCCACTGTATCTAGTGTTGATAATCAGAAATAAATAAATAATAAATATAAATGTGTAGCTCAATTTATAACATTAATAAAAAAAACTAAAAAATTGTACTACAAAAAACTGGAACGTTATAAAAATAATATTCTAGCTTATGTCAATTTCACATTGTAGACGAATCCATTGACTGACCTCATGTTAAAATCAATCAAGCCGTGAAGGCAAACAAATAGACACACACACACGATCAAAAAACTTTATACGGAGGTAATAATAACAGTAATTGACGTATTTTTTCTAAAGAACTTTTCAGTCAAAACGAAACCATATACACTTGGACTTTTTTATTTCAGAATGATGGAGAAGAGGAAAATAAGTGGGCAATGTATAATGACTCTTTCCGAATGCCATTAAAGTGATAAAAGTAGGCTAAATCCACAAGAAACGGTCACTTAGAAGTACAAAAGTTAGTCTTCTCGTATTTTAAAAGCATCTTAAGCTGATTTATTTAAGTGAACGTGGCATATTGCCAAGTTCGGGGCTTCTAAGTATCTTTTTTGAATTAAGAATTTTAGATACTTCGATTGTTCGCATACCATTTTTAGAAATGCAATTAAAAAAACCTTTGATGAGTCAAAATTATTATTTTTTCAAAAGATTTTTTTGTACAAATAAATAATTAATTATGATTATAAATGATTTAAGAAAACTACCCATTAAATATGCGAATATTACAAATGTTATTACGCATAAGTAAACTTCATAGTTATTAAATAGATATCCTTATGTAAACTAGCCGACTAAAATGCTGAAATAAAATGATATTTATTCATACTATACGTAGGTCGTTTTTGCTGTAAAACAGCATGATATATACCAGTTATGAGGCTGTTCTCAAAGCCAACAACGCTGCAGTTCAGGTACGTAATTGTATGACAAACGATATCCCTCTCGGACGATATTTATTACTTCACGTCCATGTACGCTGTTTCTATATGATACTAGCTATCGTGATTTATACAGGATGATACGATAGACTATTTGTCGGTGGAAAAAATATTTTGTGGTTCCGAAAATAAATTTGGAAATTGGGTCGGTTTTTTACTACCTAAGACTATCAATACATATTCAATACGTTTATACTCGATTGTATAAGACAAATGGCTTTATTTTTTTTTGGGAACGATTGTAACAAAATGACCGTATCATTATTTTCGTACAATAACGATAGTAGCTTCTTCAAGTCAAGAGAGATTGACAGAAAGAATCCAATGACAACTTGCACATTAAATTCTGCAAGTTGTTTAGGCTGTCAACTATGCCAAACAAATGGACATTCATACAACGAATCCACTCGATTGAGGCGAAATTTTCAGTCTTGAAGCAATGGCGCGTTTTGAAGAAGTTACTCACCCAAAAAGATCAATGAAATGGATCGACTCGATTACATTACAATGCTATTCCATCCAACTAAGTTTTCCGTGTTCAGACACGTTTAGCTACTAAATCACTCGCCACTCGACTAAAACACTAGCCTAGTCTCGCAAGTCAGGTCAAAATAACCTCTGGTTACACATTTATCATTCTTAACAAAACTCTCACTCTATTTGCATTTATTCCAATTACATTTCAATTTAAATATGAAACACAATTTTCTTCTTCAGCGATGCATAATTTTAAAAATGGCCGCAGCATTTCATTTTCAGGAGAAAACATCCGATGCGAGTCAAATTTTTAATATTCTCTTCTTCAATATAAAATGCTTCGCGCACTATAATTTATTGCACGTTTCTTGACGTTTAAATTTAAATTATTGCTTCGTGAACACCATACATATTATTTTGCGGGGGAAATTGAATAATAAAATCCAGTCATTAATTTTGTTAGTATTGTTTGACAAAACAATGCAGTGCTCTAAATTGGTGGCATATTTTATGAGCACGATTTTACATGAAATTAACTGGGCGGCTGCTTGTATGTAAAATGTAGGAGAGCGTAGTAAAGTAGAAATTAATGTTTAAAAGGACTTCTGTTCCCGATCACAAACAAAAGTTATAGTTAATGTTCATACTTACATCGCGTTTGATTACGAAGACTATTACGGATATCCGTGTCAAATTTTTTATACAAAATATTTTTGGTGATGGTACAAAAGGTAATCCAATTTCGTAAATGAGAGTTGAAGTCAAAATTAATGGGGCCTAGTAAGATTATTGTCAATCATTATACTTCCCAATGAGCTTAATAGGCGTATTCAAGATAATATTGGTCGGATTACTAAGCGAGCTTACTATTGCTGACTAACCGCATAAAGCACTCTTTAATTAACTTTGTCAAAATTATAACAACCTATGCAAGTTCACGAATTTTTCGTTGTAGAAGCAAGTGCAATACCCATATTATTTTGTTATTACACTTTTATATTCAATTTTTGCAGTAGGTAACAGTTATTTTAAGTTAAATTAATACCGGTATTTGGTAACCGGTATTCAGGCGGTATATATTTCGGTTAGCGGTTTGATGGTCAGTGGTTTCCCTTGGAGATACTGAGTTGGAAGACCACGCTACGTGCTATTTGGTTGACCGCCAATACCGCTTATATCCGACAACTCAGTATCGAGAATATGCTTATACGAGTATTATAAATATAAAAAAAAAATCAGTAACAATCTGAGTTTAATTTAGCTTATAAATCTTTTGTAAAAACGTAAAAAAACGATTTTTTTTATTAT
>LGAG01000525.1:357696-387445 GCA_001278395.1 Lerema accius
ATGCGTCAAATTCTTCAGGTGTAATTAATAATGCTCAAAATATTAATAAGCAATTTCTGTGCGGCGGGTAGATTATGAGTATTTGCTTTATGACAAAAAAATCACAAGTCAATTAATTCTTATAAAATGTAAGTTTAAAACATTAATGAATATTTTAATAACTATGTAACTAAATTACTACATTTATTTGAAAAGGGCAATAGTACTGACTACTAATTACTTTATTATATTTATTATTACTTATAGTAAAAGGTTGAGTATCTTCTAACTTATACTGGCTTAAAAAATACAAAACCAATTTAGATTTAAATATCACGAGTTTAATTAATTAATCAACTGAGTTAGTAGTAAACTAATTAATCTATTTAATTAACTTTATTAATCACTTCACACTTATGATAATATACTTACATTCATAAGGTTCCGTATTTTACCTGCTAGAGTTTAATTTCTTTTCTGAGGGCGATCTTCCAACATAGGTACTGCGGACTGAAACAAATAAATGTGGTAACAACCGATATGACGCAATGGTAATTATGCCGAACTGCCACTTAAATAGTCCAGGATTCGAGTCCCTGCGGGTCAAAAATTTTAATGATGAGTTAACATTTTTAGTTTTCCATCTAGGTTTTTGTATATGTCATCAATAGAACGTCACGATATAGGGAATCTTAATATGAGTACAGTACAGTACATTATTTCCCTGTTACAATTTATTTCAATAGCTGCTAATTAGTAGGTACCTATCACTAATGGTAGTTTAGTAAAGCCGCTATAATCCCTACTAAGATTAGCTCACAACAAAGGACGCTTCAAATATCATGTATCTAAGAATTACTAATGTAATTATGTATGTATGTAGGTATCTATGAATGTTTGCATGTATGTAAGTATGTTACGCCTATCGTAAGTCTCAGTTTGACCCAATGGTTAACTGGCAGAGAATGCATTATGTAATAAACTCGTCATTTGGTTCATGTTATTGGGTCAAAATGTTAAAAAAATAAATTTCCCTAAGACTTTTACCGCTGTAGATGTGTTAGCTATAAAATATTTTTATTATGCTAAGTAACCTAGGTTCCATAAATATTCTAAGCACTATAAAATTTACCAGGTGCCATAAAATATTTTTACGATGCTATAACAACAGTTCCATCGCCATAGCAACTTGAGTGTCTTATCGAAAACTAAAGGGTGGTATTACATTTCAAAAGGTAGAAGAATACCTATTATTACCTGACGGCGGCATATGAAGGGATATGTTTGCCTTTGTAGCTCAAACGGCTTGATAGATTTTAACAGCCTATGGAGTATAGTTTCCATATAGTATGTTATGACATATTCGCTCATTAGTTACTAGTATCTATTTCCAGAAAAATCTTCTATTATACTGTTCTGAGAAATAGTATATTGAATATCAGTAGTTTTGCCCGAATAACCTTTTTACGCTTAAACATTGGGTGGTAATTAATTCAAAATAAAAAACATCAGATTGTACATATCCTATACTGTTAGTAATTAGGTGAGTGCAGATTAGCAGCCCACATATTCGAGAACATCGATGGAAATTCTCAATTGCGCAACTTTGATAATGATCATGTTCTCTACTGAAGAAATTCATTGAATTTATAATAAGCAAATTACTAGAAAATTTAACGTGGATGCTGACTGCAAAGTAACATTTCTTATTACAGAAGATAAACGATGAATGTATAACGGTCTGGGCTAATACTAATAAGCCTTTTATGTGGAAACGCATGATTATAAAGAACTATCAGAAAAAAATTAGCTTAAAAGTAGACTTAATCAGTTTTACACTATTCATTGGTACCAATTTACCTCATAAAATTAATTTTATTATAAAATCTCTAGGTCTGAACGGCAACGCGAGGCGTCGGCATTTGGCCAACTTTAATTATAGTCGCCAGCAGTCGAACTACGCGAGTAGTCATTATTGCAATAAATATTCCAAGAGGATTCCTTTTTTAAATTAATTTGTACGAGTATGGTGTCAAATAGCTGCGTATTATTATTTTTGATCGATTAAAAGTTGTAGTTTTATAGAAATAGTCATTTTATTGTAGTGTTTTTAATCTTTGACGCTATAACAAAAGTCATAAGTTAGACAAGTAATGAAGCCCTAGCAGGAAAACCGCGTTTTGTATTAATCTGAAACCTTGTTTATTAAGATTCACAGCTATTTTTAGTGTAAATAAAATTAACCCTCTCCACGATTCAGCCATCAATGGAATTAGCCTCAGAATTTCAAATATTGTAGAAGCTAATAATTCAGATGTTCGTTAAGTATATTCATTTTACTAAATATATTCCTTGCCTTAAAATTGATAAATAATATGTCTGTTTTTGCGTCAAGGTTTTCAAGAAAGATAACAGAATCTAACTCAAACATGATATAAAGAGTATTTTGATAAACTTTTATCGGCTTATTTTTATCGAAAATACGAAAGATAAACCGGAAACAAAAAGCAAATTGATCAAAGGGTTCTCTTAGGGTACAGACATTAATCAGATTATCGTCAAACACATTAATTTTATCAACTAGCGGCTTTATCCCTTTATCGCTTTTGGATGTGGAAATAAATTTATTGGGGTCTTATCTTCAGGATAATTCATTTTGAACCTTCCTTGGCTTTCATATCTGCGATTTTGACACAATTTCTTATGTTAACCCTTTATTTTACCCGAGAATTTGTCTATATAAATTTCGACACTGGAATTTTAATTTTATTTTATCTTCAAAAAGTTTCGAAATTTAATTTTTTATCAATGATATTTAACTTAGAAACCAGAACCAAACATTAACTTTTCTTGCAACGTTCCATTTGATACTTATTGACTACACACACACCCACATGTCCAATGCGAGGTCCTATTGACATACAACTCAATGTGACATTGATACATGCACGGATTTCAAACGAAACTATACTGTATTTCTTGACATACTTTGTTATGGTTGAGTTACGACCATCACGCAGGTAATCCAGTTTTTACCCGACTACGTACTATTGTAAACTTGTCAACAAAAAAGCATATGTTTTTTTTTACTTCAATATGAACCAAATTAACCCCCCTTCCCTTAGGATTTCATAATTCATATTAGTGTTTCTTTTAATAATACGAGTAAATCCCAGTGTGTGTTTTATAATTAATTAGAAACTTCTACTTGTGCTTAAACATAATTACTTCTATGGTATCAGAGAAGACTGTAGCCTGAGAATTAATTAATAATGTATGATGAAGTTACAATTCGTATTAACGTCGGCCGTCTACTTTATAATAAGAATACCTACTACTAGTACGACACAACAAACTTTTAATTAAATTTGCGTTTAATGAGGAATAACTGATGTTGAGCTGAAATATCTTATGAGATGATTAATGTGAAACATTTAATTTAGTAAAGTAGTATGTAGTTAATATTTATAGTAAGGGCCGATTTCACCAACAAAGAATAAGTCTTATACCAAGGATAAGTCTGTTATTTACTATTACAAATATAAATTTATCCTTGGTATAAGACTTATTATTTGTTGGTGAAATCGGCTCTAAGTAGTATAACATTCAAAATGGCTTTGTGTACAAAATGTCAAATGTATACTTGTACAGAGAGAAAAAGATACTCGTATATTATATCTAATGTAATTTGTTTTTTAAATCACGCTACACAACAGTACACAGGTGTGATACTTAGATAATTTTTCACTATGCTGTATTTAGTTTCTGGAATAATCTCATCTTTTATGCATATTATTTGTATGAATACGATGTTTCACATCTACAAGGCGTCCCGTGTCGTTTCACATTTTTAAGGGATTAATTTTGTTTGATTACAAAGTCAGTATATTTGTTAGGTAAGTTGGTGCAAACACGTCGTAAATCGTAAAAGCTACGAAGATATTCATCACGTTACACGATAATGTTGCACGTTCTCCTCATCTCGATCGGAATCGGATCTGAAATCGGTCGCGTGAGACAATAACCGCCGGAATATAGATCGTGTGTTACAGATGAATTTAAATTTTAAATTTATTGCAAAAGAGTTCAGTTTGAGTTACGTTTTACTGTTAGTCCACGGTTAACGAGCTGTGCTTGAAGTTTTGTTACCAAATGTGATTAAGACACCATTTAGTCTTTAAGTAATGTATCTAACACAATTAATTGTGAAATCAGTTAAATTGACTATAAATGTTTATATTAGAATTTCTTAGAAAGATTAACAGACACCAATAAGTACATTTGTAAATATTTACAGTATGAAAAACATATTTTTGTATATTTTACACAATTTATAATGATTGCGTAGTAAATTTAATTATTAGAATTAAGTTGGTAAATAAGATATGTATTAGAAATTCTGTTTGTGCCAAATATGGATAATATTTTTAAACAAAATAAATATTTAATACAAGTAAATAGTTCATGCAAAAAACACAACACACTTCGTTTTTTAATACATTTTAACTATCTTATAAGTAAAGGTAGACTAACATCTAATGATCTCTTCAAACCGCATCACGAAATTTTTACTACGAATTTGAATCGAATTTCGTAGTTGTAACTGGAATAGTTGTATCAGCTCCGAGACCTTTAGACATCCAAAAACCCTCTAACATAAAGTCACAAGCCATAATTCCCTTACTTTATGCTTAGAACCCTTATCCATTTTTATTAAAGTGGGTTTTTGATCGGATTCTGTATACAGAAAAAATATCGCTACACAGAAAAATCAATTACTGAAAGTGTTTTTTATCCGTTGAATAAACTAGTTTGTTTACGGAAAAAGATTTTCACAGTTTGCTTATTTCGTTATTATATTATTCTTCCATATTATTTTTGTGCGAAATTCTTTTACGCAATGCTATTTTAGGTTGGTTTTGAAGGAAAACATTCGGATTACTTAAAAGAGGCTTATGTATTTACCCGACCGTGCTAAAAGGAGGGTATTGTTTTTCAAGGACAAATGTGTTCATTTTTGTAGTACGATCTGCTGCCCGACATCTTAATGTGTTACAACATACTAATTAAAAATAATCATGATAAAAATTAATGTCTATTAATACTAAATCTTAAGCTAATAAGACAGCGATTAAAGCTAATCAATGTTATTAGTAAGGCGGAAAAGCTTAACTTTGATCTCCAAGACAAAGGTAACATAATCCCTCCTATTCCTAGTAGTTTTCTTCACAGAACCATTCAAACGATGCTTTTGTTTAGATCAAACAATGTCATACAATAAAATAATACCTATTTCGATTAAAGCGAACACAATAATGTTTATACGCTTATTTTAATTTACAATATGCTGTTATACAATCATTAACATTATTTAATTGTAATGAAATAACAATCCTCGCGATATGACCCATTTTAGGCATTATGGACATTACCTATGGAAATTTAATGTTTATTTGAAATCGAATTAATGACTAAGGTACACAGTTTTGTTCACAACATCGATTTATTTATACTCCTATTTATCGGCTGTGTAATTGCATTAAAAGTATTGAAATAATTACAAAATAATGATGTTATTTTATGTGAAATATCTAAGTTGAGATTTTTTTAATTACAAAATAGATGAAATGGAAGAAATACCGAAGCTAAGATTCTATAATTACGTCAAGTTACTTTTAAGTTTTTTAACTTCAAGAATATTCTTTTTATTTTCAATATTGTAGTGTTGTTTCTAAATATTATTTCATGAAATTTTATATCTCATTTTTAAAATTTGAATTTATTTTAAGAAGTTAGACGGAAGATCGGTCGTTTCGTTAGACAGTTTAAGGTTGATATTGACATCTTTCAGTTAGTATATCGAATAAGTTTCACATAATGAGATATAGTACATACTCTAATTTTGACCACATAACGAGTTTTCTAGTTCATATAAATAGATTACACACATAAAACACGTTTGAATTATTAAAACTGTAGGCCTGTAATTAACTTTCATGTTGGCTTTAAACATGTCAAACAAAATAGGACACTATTTTCAAAGGCGCATGAATAGTTTTGTCTAGAAAGTGTATTAAGGGTGCTGTGAAATAAAAGCGTTATGTTAGCGTTAACCGTTTACGTAAGTTTCGATGTTCGCCCCAATTAGTCGGCGACCATGGCAGAAATAATAGCGTTCGTAGTGTTCAACGGAGCGCAACGGAATTCGGCCACAATATTTTTGAGCGAAAATGTTGGATTCCATCGCGAAGCTTTGCATTAAGTAAATAAAAATCATTTTTGATTTTTATGCTCGCCGAAATATTACGGTTACGCAGAATTGTCAGTAACTTGATAGTACTGGATATGTCACTGCTTTTAAAGGTTGTAATAAACTTTTTCGCCATATTGGGCGTGAAATAATTGGCACCAATCCCACTTTGAAAGATCGTAACTAAAGGCACGATGGTAAAAATAAACGTAGGAATACGAATATTGCGATAATTATCAATAATAGGTACTAATATTATTGATAATAACAACTATACTGACGTCGATGTCCTCAATGAATCTTCATGGACTATAAACATTATAATGAAGTAGTGAGAACCCACTCTGGTTAAATTTCGAGTATAACTCTTTATAAATAAAAAAAGATTATTGAATAATCCAATATACCTGGCTGGAAAATGACAATATCATCTACAGCATTGATATAATAATAATGACAATGATGAATAAAATAGGTAATTAAAATTTGTAAACACAACCTCACTGTCCGACAATTTTGTCGCATCTCTGTCGCATTGCCGTCTCAGTATTATACCACAAAATCTTCCCCGCAAATCAAACTTGAGACTGCTCCCAAGACAGCCATCTACAACCCTATTAAAAAACCAACACTATTATATTTTCATTTCAAAAGAAACGGAAGCATTCCACACATTAACGAGTTTTTCACACTCAAACATACCCCTTAATTAAAACTAGGGTTGTTACCAAACTATGTTTAAACAATGGAAACGTGAACAAACTTTGACTGAATAAAAGGGTTATATATCTGCCTCTGAAAATATTACTGTATTTCCGCAACCGATACAGAGAGAGAAATATAGGAAAACAAACTAAGAACTCATTCTTTTGTACAATTAAACTGTCCTTATACTTTGAATTATTGTTATAACCATTTTACTATCAAAGGTGTATTCACATAGGTGAACCTTTTTATTTATACTTTTATTACTAAGCAAAAGTCGAAGTACATTGATGAAACTGAGCGGAACGCGATCAATTGTAATGTACTAGGTATTTAATAATAATAATATTAATTTATGTAGGCGGTCATACAACTCTATGAAACACGATATTGCCTTGATCACCTTGCTTTATCTCACCACTAGCTAACTTGTTTGACGCATTTTTTACCTTGCTAAACGGTTCTAGGTCCTGGATTCAATTCCCAGAGAAGCAGAAGTTTTCCGATGAATTTTAGTTTCTATTCTATCTGAGTGTATCTTTTGTCTATCTGTGTTATCCAATGTAGCATTATTTATTTACCATACCATACGGTATTACAACTACGAATTGCAATGCACTACTACCCATAAATAAGTACGCAAAGCCCCATAAACAACATCTTCCAACAGAACAAACAACATTGGTAAATAATTACTCACATCCGTAACGCAGTTCACGCACGCAACACAATTTACTAATGGTCCATGTTTGGGTCGCGAATCAAAACAAAGGTGATAAAACATCGGCCATATCTGTCCCCTGAGAGACAAGCGACAGCGAACTTTATAAGCGAAATCATGAACTATCTTTAGAATCTAGATCAGAAATGTACTAGTTATCTTCCGTTTGTTTGTACGATTTATTGGATATGGGATTTCGAACCTCTCGTACAGTTTGGAAATACATTTCTTTTGTTTTATTTGCGAATTATGTTGTCTCTGTTACTATTTGTCTACTATTTATCGTTTAAAATGACACCTCGTGAATAATTGATTTCTAGCTAACCCGTGTACTAGTTAATTCAATTATAATTCAAGTGTGTTATCTTGTCCACAAACGCACTTGAATTTCATTAAGGTGTCTACATTATCCGTTTCACGTGACGTGCAATGTAATTTACTAATGGCTGCTATTTAAAAAATCTAAATATGAGTAATAAAAGCACTCAAGTGCGAGCAGATGCAGGGTTACGTAGCACAGTATTTTAACAGAAAAAAAATCTTGTATAAGAACCCTGTCTGTTTTGTAACCTGTAACTTTTTCTATGTTTGTCATTTTCACTCCCTCGCATTGCTTCAACTAATCTTTTATTTAGAATCCCGTGGGAACAAAACCGTTTTCCTTAAAAATAAATGTATCTCAAGACCAACCACATCTTATTATAAGTTACACAAAGTTAAATGTAAATCATCTAGTGGTTGCGACACAGTATGGATTTTATAGAAAACTTTCATCCTCTATTTTACACCATCTTCGGATGATTAGGAGAAAACTAAAAAACACAAATTATTTTTAACCAAATCGTCGTACAAATTCATCCCCTATCTGTGCTTGTATTGTTGATAAAATTTTTCAAGATCAAATTAAATAAACTGTCTCTCAGAGATTGTCTTAATAATAAAATCCTGTTAACATCGTAGCAGTACGAGAAAATAACACATTATCTACCTCTCTCTTTCAAGAACCATAAAAGACGAAAGTACTGGACATCTAAATGGGGTCATGAAGTGTTTATATCCGAATTTGCGGTTAAGTAGTGGTAAGGCTTAGTTCACAGTATTCACTCACCGTGACATGACTTATGGAACCGTAAGCAATCACAGAGATTGAGCGTGATTCATATTGTTACTTAGATAACAATTTATTAGAGACTAGTAATCCTATCGTGTTTCGCTTCAGAGAACTCTGACTGGATTTTGTATACAGAGATACAAAATCGACATTAAAATTTGATTGTTATTGTAAATACAATATAAACTAAGCGTTTTTTGTGGTGTGAAAATAGCAAACGAGCTTGCAGTGTCACCATCCCCTGCCGTCCATGGACATCGTGACAAACCTCGAATAGGGTTGTAGGGGGGACGTTAAGTAGGTTAGTAATGCTATTAGTGATAGGTGTTAGTAAGCATATTGTTTGTTATTATTTCGTTACTGAAGGGCTCACAAAAGTTAGTAAGTACAAGTACTATTACTGTAGTTTAGTCTTGTTAGTAAATATAACCAGTAGTGGTCGTGTTACTAATCGTTTGTATTTGTTGTATCTACTTAGTATATTTTTATGCACTCATTATCCTTCGACCGTAATTGAAAGAAAGTAAAAATATTCAGCGTAAAATTACGTAAAGTTTAATGAAAAAAGTGGGTCAGGTGAAGCGTTAATCGGATTTGAGAAGTTCAGAAAATAGTTCAGTAAATCTACTTATTATCCTAACGTCCTACGGCATTCACTGTGCTCCATAAATTAGGTCACAACGATCGGTGGGTATTGACAACTCAACGCGATTCCGGAATATAAATAAAGACTGACCAACGTCATATTTTATCATACGTGGAATATTACGGTCTGTCCTTGGTCGTGCATATTCTCTTTTAAACTAGTGATCGTGATTTGCCATCGCTTTGTTTCGATAATACTGTATTAAAGATTAAAGTTGATAAACACATGTGTAAAGTTAGCCTTTATTTCTATAATAATGTGTTTATTTCTTATTCATAGATAACAGGGACAAATTATGACAATTTCCGGGACTATTAAGTTAAACTAACAGTCCTTTGCATAGTACCTTTACTAACAAAACAAAATGACACACTCGGGCTTTGTCGTAAATGTCCATGCGCGGCAGGGTGCTTCTATTTTTTTAACGATCCCAAAAAAGTGTACAAAGTAAAAACATTCCACCGAGGTTTGTGTTCGAGTAATATCTTGAATAGCAGAGGATTCATGGTGGCTCATAATGGAGGTCAAAGCAACGCATGGCATGACGCCAAATTTACGCGCGTTCGGCGCAAATTGGTGTCCATCAAGGCTAACCGACGAATTGCGGGGCTGTGACTCGGAAAAATTCAACTTTCATCACCGTTAGGTATTTCAATAGCACAGTGGGTATTTTATTTTAAAGCTCGCAATGTTCTGAGTGCCTTGTATGCCGGAAATGGTTACATTTTTACATGGTGATACAATACTATCTGTGGGGCTTTTTCAAATAGTGCTGTCAGTATTTATTGAGTAAAGGCTGTTAAAGGCTACGAAAATGTGTTGGAAAATAAGAAGCGTATACTATTTACAACAAGATGGAAAGGACCTATAGGTAAAAGAAAGGTAGGGAGGCAAAAGAAAAGATGGCTTGACGACATTAAGAGTGTAGCAGGAGAAGATTGGATGAAGGTAGCTACTGACGGGGAAAAGTGGAGTGAAATAAATGGAGGAGGCTTTTATCCTTGGGGGACTTCAAAACAGAGAACAAGAAAAGTGTTTTAATTTGAACTGTATAGTGTAAACTGTCAAATGTTGTAAAGGAAATAAATCTATTTATTATACAATTATTACAGAGTTCTTGTTTTTTGTGCAACATTCAACCTTTATTCATATATCCAAAACCCGCTTTGTAAATTTTCAGAAAAAAAGAAGCTACTCTATGTCGTATTTTGTCATAAACACTAACAAAGTTAATATAAATAATAATAAATAAACATTCTTGCAACACAAAAAGGCAATCGCTGAAAAACGTTCGTAATACGTGGAAATATTCAAAATATTTATTTGTACCCGACTAGTTCCTAGAAAATACGATACGACAGCGCCGGGCGAGATTTATCCGGAGTAATCCCCGGACTCTGGTGTACGATATGTCACTGCCTTGTTCGAGTGGAACTGTAGTTGGAATTAAACCCATCTGTCGATTCAGTTGCATGTTAAGTATACGGTTCACCAAACCGGTATGTTTCAAGCTCACCTACCCTACCGTGAGGATTCGGTCAAAGGTAGTGTCTAGCTAGTGATACCAAATTTTTCCGGATTTGTCTGATAAATTAGGTGTATTTCCATCCGCAACTGGTTACGATCTTGATGTTTATAAATGTATGAATGTAATTTTTTTCTATATGAGTATTATATCATGTATTCTGTTTAATTGTAATTGATTATTTATCAACATTTTTGTTACTTCAGCCATCTATGTTCTGCTACTGTTCTAAGGTTAACCACAAAAGAAGGCTCTCAGCAATAAATCTGCTTTTAGTTAATGTCTTTTTTTGGCTTGCGTTTCATAAGTAATATTGAGTAACTTTCTGCAGTTGAAAGTCAATAATTAAACTGACTTTACATTGATGCGTCTTTCCATTTACCGTGTGTCATAAAAAGACTTCAACGTCAATATACTCTTAAAGTAATATTCAATCTTTTTCTATTTCCTGGTTCCAACGTACGTGTAACGTGACGTCATACTGCTTCGCGTTACACGTACACAGTATACACATATTAACATAGCTCGTGTAAGCTACCTGCATAATAGAACAGGGGTTGAGAGAGTATACGGATTATCGGATTACAAATCGTATTCCTGTTTCTTCTTGATGTCACAAAACACTGACGGTTTTGCGTCGTACACAAATGTAAAGTTATCTTTATTTAATTTTAGATTGTTGATTCAAAGTCGTATTATTTATTTCGACTTAGGAAGCAATACCTCATTTACCGGTAGTCTAAATATAGACAATTTAAATTTTATTTTAGTAACTTTGGTTACTGAAAGACGAATAAGTCTTGTGCTTTTCGACATTTAAAAACGTCTATATGACTATGCTTTTATTCAAGCGTAAATTGGTAGGTTTTGCAAATTTACCTAGCATCAGATTAAAAACAAAATTTTAATCTTTACTAACAGAATTTTAACAAAATTTTAACGGTGATAATATTTTTATCTCATTTCATTGACCTAATTGGCACTCGTTATGTATCAAGCACTCTCAGTTAGAAAAGTCAAGTGAGTTTTTGTGATATTCGATGTGTGTTGTAGCCGAGGATTTTGAAGTATTATTATAGGTGTTCTTCATGCTTCTAAAGGTGTTTTATGTCGTCTGTTGTGGTGTGGGTGTAGGATGTTAAAATAAATGAAGTGTTTTTATATAAAACACAAGTTAAACTTACTCTGTATAAATTAATGAATAGCTAACAGTGACTTTTAATAAAATCAAACTTAGTTTCGAATACTCGGAGTATACACTCCTCCACGCTGCTCCAATGTGGATTGGAGTTTCATGTGCCAACTCAAGGCCTCCGAAATGCTTAACGACTGTCAACCAACAATAACTACAGGGACCGACTGCTTAGCGTGCCCTCCGAAGAACTGAAGCATTAAAGAAATTCTTCCTAGTAACAGAAACCCATCCATTTTCCAACCGCCCTAAGTTACCCGCTCGCAGTCAGTTCCTCGATCATTTACGAAGTCGAATAAGCGCTTCGTGTCGTAAAATATTATATACCATGAAATAAAATCACGTAAGTTATACGCTTATACGCAATATAACGTCAGTAGCAGCTAAGTACTGCATTAACACAGCTCTGCTATAAGAAAGAGCAAGTGTAACAAAAAGCTCACTTGACCCATAGAACTGAGCTTGCTCGCTGCGTAATGAGCTTGAATTAGGTCGCGATGAGTCATGAATAGAATTGAAAAAACTTATGTGCACCTAATACAACATTTTTAGGGTTTCCTGGTACTCAGAAAACCCTAATAGTTAAGTAAGATTCGGCGGAATGGTTACTATGTCGGATGGCCGTCAAATGGGTTTTGGGTTCGAGATCTAGCGCTGCGGAATTTGAATTATGAATTTTAATTCCTGCTTTCATCTCGGTCTGAGTATGTGTTCGTGTATTTCTACTGTGGGGCTATCAGAGTGTAGAGATTATTATCTATCTATCTATCTATCTACGTGCCTCAGAGTTTCTTAGTTTTAAACATTTTTAAATTAGCATGAATTATTTATCATGCTAACAAGTGGTAGAACAAAATTCGGGAAATTAAATTACTTAGAACTCCTCAACAAAAATTTTTACAATAACAACTGAGCCCGAGAATTTGCGTGGCAGAACGCACTTGGCATGTTGTTTGTATTTATAAGACTGTATACACAGAGAAAAGAGAATAAAAGAGAAGAGAAAACTTTGTTGCTGGCATGTAACGAACGTGCAAAAGAAAAGAAAAAGAAAAGAAAAGAAAAACAGTTTACTGTCGACTGTAATAAATACTTAGAAACGTTATTACATCAAGCTTAACTGGATCCTGACGTATATTTTTATGTTTTATTTCAACAAATAAACTATTACGTTTTGCTTCGATTCGAAAAATATTATCGGTACTTTAAAAAATCTTACCTGTATTTAAATGCTACATATTTTCATCGAACATGAAGTTTATTCTTTCTCAGGGAAAACATGGTATAGTGAAAAGTCAGTAGTTCAAACAGATACGGATTTATATTTTGACTTTGTTAATTATTTAATACGTCCAATACCCACATAAATTAAAAAAAAAATAAAGGCAGGTGTCGGAGTTAAAAATCGGGAACTCTCGTTCTGGGCACTTATATTCAAACCACTAAGCTATCACTGCCGTTTTACCTATAATACATATACCTATACCTACCTGTAATAATCATGATAACTAATTAGGCCCACCAAATACAATTTGCTGGTAGACAAACACAAAAATGGTGAGTAACTGAAGCGGATTATTAGCAATCAACAGAATAGAGGTAGGTACTATAGCAATTCCCAGGGTCCCTCGTAATTAGAAATGATGTTTTGTGAGCGACTTTTTCTAAGATATCCTTTCGCATGGTTTAATCTCATTAGAAATTAGTTTGTCTTGTTAGGGATAAATGTTGTCCTAAATTATATTCGGTTAATGCAACCACCATAATATATCATGTACGAGTAACTATTAAATGTATATTTTTTTAGATACCTATGGAAGAATTTGTCATATTATTATTGTAAATTTGTACTAAACTTGTAATCTTTGTAACATAGCAGGTAAGTGATAATCTTTGAAACTAGAAAAATAAAGTAATAGATTTAAAAATTTGTCTGCTTACAGTCAATAAAAAAAATTAGAAAGCCCACGATTTTTATGAACATTTAATACATTTTTGAACATTTCAAGTTGTAAGAAATAGATTTGTTACTCAAAATAACGTCAAGGATTTGAATGGATGTGGTTTAAAAATTCATAGTATCCTCGGAACAGACAACTGAAAGTTAACAGCTGGAAATCTTGAAAGATTTTCTTATGCATTCATGTAAAAAACTGTTTCAGATACAGAAGCCTGGAATAAAAACGGTTTAGAGTAAAGAGATTTAGTCTTTGATATCGTTTTCAAAGAAACGTCTCTTTTATGTAGGTTTTCTTGAAACTTTACTGTATATTTACTCGTATGTTTGAATTATCGAGATTGTAGATTTTATTTTTATTTTTAAATGAAACTCAGTTTTGTGATTATAATATAAAAATACCCATACAAAACAAAAAAAGCTTATAGATTATTAACAAAACTATTTTATTACTTTATAATTTATTCGCTACTTTTTATGAGAAAATTATTTGTAATATTATCTGCGAGTTGAACTACATAAATTAAATATAAACTTAAACATAAACTTTTTTATTTTATACAATACGATGCATTTCATTACTCGGGAATCGGGATTTTGTTTCATACAATTTTTTTCATGAACAAATAGGATATACCTTGTATAGAAGATATAATTTCACTCCTTTATCTGATATGACAGGTATATCTACTAAATGGGTAGTTGAAAGTTACTGCTCTTGTTGTTAATCAAACAATGATATACTCGTATTATTATGGAGAGTAACTAGAGGGAGCAAATCGCCACTGTGAAGCGCCTAAACTGCCTAAAACCGACAACTGTATCAAAGGATATTTGACGTCCCGTCTATTTGTGATACAGGAACGCGATACCGTATCATGAAACAATTTGCTTGCTAACTAGATACATGTTACTTAAAATATGCCCTGTTATGAATTTGTCAATATTACTTTTGTATTTTATAGCAACAATAGATGACCGGGTAGACTTGTGCCTCAATTTTGGAAATTAAAAAAAAAAACATCACAGAATCCATAGCTTTTATAATATCCCCAATAATGTTTTTTTCTCAAATACATTTTTATACAGAAGTCGATTAGTAACAATTTCTATATTTTGATAGTGAAAAAATGCATATAGATATAAGAGGTAGTCAGTGAAAATAAATTTCGCCAAGTTTTCAACATTAATTCATTCTTAATGCTCGAAAGATGAAGTTTTCAGAATGACGACGTTTAATCAAGAAAAGTAACAATCCGTGAAACTTCCGCTCCCCGAATTTCTATTCAGCTTTCTAAATTCTATTTCTGTATTTGGTTAGATGGAGATAAATTGAATTGTTACTTTAATATTGTTGATTTTCAGGATACGCGGGCGGTTTAAATTATTCCCAGAAATATCATTGTTGCCGTGTGTATTTGCCGAATTATTGTTTGGGAATAATTTTGTAACTATTACAATTTCAAGTCGAATTTCAATTCTTAATAAACCTAACCCTACAGTAATAACTTATGAATATTTTTTTAATATCTAAATAATATTGTGTCCCTACACATTACCTATGTTCACTTGTGGATACAACAGTACGTAAAAGGGCTTATAAAAGTGGGTTTCTCTAGATGCCACCTAAAATATTTGCCCAATAAGTGCCTTTGGCAAACCTTTAGCGCATATCTGAAAGCTGGAATCTCTAATACGCTTTACATGCGAAAAAGTTTTATTTCATTCAACAAATTACATTCCTCACAAGGCAATGTTGTCATGCTGCGGTGTCTTCGTTCCATTAACGACCACTAGGTGGCGTATATGTCTTTTCGAAACTGAAGAGATCTAGAACATTATTTAAGGGTAGTGGACAGTTTGTCATCCTAATAGCTCCGACATGACTTAAGTTACCATATTGTAACGATAGTAATGTTAATTAACGCCTTTATGCCCTTTGAAATACGGAAGTGATCAAGGAATTCCTTTCTACGTCAGTAATTCCTTAACTCGGTCAATCGAGTGACCGGGTTACAAGAGCTTCAATATGTAAGCTATGAGATTTCTTACTAGATCGAGTGCAATATACCTACAATGTGTCTTCAAGGCTTCAAGAATGATTAGGCTTTTAATTTAGTGCACTAACTTTATTATCAAAGACTACATCGCCAATAAATGAATCACATTATCGTCAAGCATTTGAAGACACCTTTAAAAGCAAAAGAGCATACGTGTTAAAAACAAATTCCTCTAAAATAAACTTAAAATATATTAGTTTAAAGCGGAGAATAAAAATAAAGCGAAACTACAGGCGACGTAACTTAAAACTAATCTTTAATGTATTCCAGTCGTCGTTCCGCGTCTCCGCTATTCGATTTGAGAGAAACTTTTAACTATACACAAGAAAATCAAAAACTTTTTAGAGCATAAACTGTCGTTAGCGACAGGTCGCATGTTTGTGGACAGTTTGCTAGTGCTGCTTATAAATTTCTACATCAATGAAGCAGATAATGCATAATAAAACAAAAATTCTCATTTGTTTATCGATACTTCAATATAATTCTTATTTATACATAATTCAATGTTTCTTTAATATTTGTATGAGTAAATCAAAGTTCATTTTAACTCTTCATTGTAATTATGTACACCAAGCCCCAGAAAAGATACCATAATAACCCATGTGATATCATATTATTATACGAGTACATCAAAATTCTTGATAATTATAGTTTCCAAAATAACGTCTTATTTAATAAGTTACAGTTTTTATTCAACCATATCTTCAATTAATCCCTAGTTTAGGCCACAGAAGCTTATCCCACTTTTTCTTTCCGTTTTAAAACTACTAAGCACCATTCTACCCATATAAGAGTAAGTGGATTTCCCTAATGATACCCACTAGCTTATTTGGCTTTTATTTCGGAAGCTCTTTAGAAAATCTAATGAGTGAGGCATTCGTGAGTATGGGCCCACAATTGTGTGAAAAGCTTAACTATGCGATTGTTTCCATACAAAGATATCATGACCAACAAAAGCGCTAAGTCATGATGAGTAGATTCCTTTCCATTGATGTGTTTCTTCATAATGAGATTTTGAGAGAAATGCGACTTAACCTAAAGTAGATTGGATAAATAAAGTATGCATAAGTCACTGCTGAAGTCAACTACTACATATTTAAAAGCTACCGACAATGCAGTGTTACAATAACTTTAACCCATTGATGGTCCACTACTGGGCGCAGATCTCTCCCAATTACTATTCTTAGTATCCTAGGGCATGTATCACCATGTTGCTGTAATGATTGATGAAAAGTTTAGTAGTCAACCCAAGTGTTGTTTTCAGTACTGCCCAAAGACCTCTAGAGGTGACAGAACGACTATCATCTAAGAGTAACAACCTTGACTTACAGCTCAACTTGTCTTTTGATGCCCAGAAGCGCTCTAAAATGTTTAACCACTAGCACACATCCATTCACATTTAGACCGCACTTGAATGTGCAAACTACAATAAATCAATTAGGATCACTTACGCTCGACAAACATTACCTTTCTCCTGGCGCAGTTTTTTAAAAACTTACACAGTACACTCATTCAACTAGTCGTCTCATTTTCTGAACAAATAACATCCAAGATATTCGCCAATTTATTTACACTACAATTTAACGCTACAGTAAATGAATTACAGATTAAACCTCACTGTTACTCGTAACAAAGGAAACGTTCAACTGTTGTGCCGTCTGTACATTTTGCTTTTTGTTTGCTAACCCTACCGATCCGATAGAAATCTCCGCTGTTCCAAGTTAATCTTAGTTCCTAGCTCAGGATTTAGCTGAAGAGCCTTTTGTGTAAGCCATGTTCTATGAACATTTCGTGCGTCTAAATCAAGTTGCCTGGATTTAGAATATCATGCGTTCTGAGCCTTTGTCCTAGGTAAATAAATCTTTATTTGGTATGACATTAACAAAGTTAATGTACTTGGATTTGGCGACAAAAGTTTTGGTACTCTTACAAGAATGAATGCGAAAATCGAGTTTGTTTTACCTTCAAGCCCTAGCCGCAAATCTGGTCCGTTTCATTTACTAAAAAGGCTAAACCATGTAGTATTTTTCCTAGACAAAGTTAACGTGGACTCAATATTTTTCTCTGTTTGTAAACAACAAGTCCTTAAGTACTTCGGTCACATTGCTCGTAGAAACCCAGATAATCTGGGGAAAGTGATAGTTGTCGGCAATGTGGAAGGAAAGAGGACTAGAGGGCGATCCCCTACGCGATGGACGGATGCAATTAAACAAGCGTGCATCACCACCTTGCACAACTCCATCAGACTTTCCCAAAATAGAAAGGCCTGGCGAAGTACGGTAGCAAAAACTGTCATGAATGACCACGACCCTTGTGAGGTAACGACTATGAAGAAAGAACAATTTCCGGTGTCTACATTTAGTGTATACAGATGTATACAGATTTAGTAGATACAGATGAAGAAACATCTAATCTCATGTAATAATTTACCAACAAAAATGTATATCTTATTCAGGTGTTGGGAGAAGTCCGTTACTACGCCCGCTTTCCATCAAACGCGTGCTCATTTTCCAGTTCATATACCCCAAACCAATTTAGCCAAGTATCTACCTATTTGCGTAGCTAACTTGCCATCCTTATAACGTTTTCTCCGTATAAATTATCTTCTAAATTACATTAGTAGGCGATGGTACTTTGTACAGTTCAATGGAGCTGTATAGTCGGCGTCAGAAGTACGTAATGAATATATTTTTATAACTGTTTGATGTGAAACAACTATAGGCCCATGTATAAACCGGTTGACGTGGCAACGTGTTGCCATGTGCAAATGACTACGCGACACTCAATAGCCAATTTTCATATTAAATGTTTATAATTTAGATGTAAGAAATTCGTAATACTTAATTTTATCAATGTGCTTTATTTAGTTTCTGTAATAATCTTGTCTTTTAGGCATATCAAGTAATTATTATTACTTGTACGAACATGATGTTTCATATCTTTCACGCGTCCCGTGATGGCTTACTTTTTTAAGTATTCGATAAATCCCAACTGTAGCAGCGAGATGGAGTATGCCGCCTCTGTTAAGCGGAGATACCCGTAGTAAGTGGTGGGTTGGTAATGGGTTGAAGCTAGCCAACCAGCTAACAAAAGGGTAATAGGGACACATCAGAGACGGACATTGATTATAACAAAGGCACTATCTAAAAACGGAGCGGGTAACCGAATCTGAGCTCTTCAACATTAGAATCTAAACACTTACAGAATATTTGGCGGTAAGTTTTAGAAAGGAATTAAAAAAATATTTATTCCGACATTGTAACTGACAAAACTTTAAAACGTCATAGATTAGTAGCATTTTTACTATTAGAACACTTGAACAAGATTTTATAAATACTAGACGACTAGACAAACGTTGTTCTGCAAAATAATTATGTTGTTTCTTACAGTTTGATTAATCCTTTGGTTTTCCACATCAGGTACTCCTGATCTTGAATCTTCATCTACCTTTAGTAAATTCACATCATATCCAACTTCAATTCTGATAGTTTGAAATATCTCGGCATCAGCACCACCTGCCGGGTCCAACTGTGGTTTGAAACCATACTCGATGCCTGTAAAATACATCACAAAAAATTTATTATAATCGGTCCAGGCGTTTCGGAGGAGTTAAGTGACAAACACACGTACCCTGTATATATTAAGAAGATATGAAACGACTAATAAATAAACAGGTTACATAAAAAACAAAACGAAGGCGAGTTATGTATAAACTAAAAAAAGAGACGAAATTTTTAACTTAAAATTACCAAAATGACGAACAGCAGAGGAAGTCACCTAATTTTATAGACATTATATTTACGTTCATAAACTCTACTTAAATAAGTCTCTAACTTAGTCTTATTTAAGCTATACTAAGCTGTAATGCAAGTGTAATAAAGACTAGTATAGCGTGGACGTTATACGTTATATACGTTAGGAAGACAATAATGTCTGCCATGCAGCTTTGTAAATATAAAATTCTCTTCTGGAAAGCAAACCGTAAGCTTTTATATGAAGTAATTGAATTTTTATATTAATAAGTTTTAAAACTTACTGAAATTAAATGTATTAATCGATGATAGGGTAGAGTAGAGGTGTATCTAGGCTTCTTCAATAATGAGATTGGTTTTAAAAACGAAATTCTACAAAATCCTCACGCAAAATCATGGGTATTTAATATTCTGTTTCTTGCAAAAATATTTTAACAAGATGAATCATATTAAGCATAGAACAAATCAAAATAAATAAAGGATAAGATTTTTCATAAATAAAAGAATTTGATTAAAAGAAAAGTAATACACAGTGATATTTTATGATCACTACCAATACTGAAGAATACATAATATGATATATCTTCATACCTTTAAGTCCTAGTTTTTTTTTTACAAATCGGCCCTACGAAGGAACGATACAAAACATTTAACTTTCAAAAGACGTGCTAAATTACCAGTGACAGTTCTCCCTGAATCAGAAACTATCGATGGAAGGAAATCAGTGGGCAACCCTATTCCGGATCAGTGAATAACCGCACCCACAGTCCAGTTGAGTTAAGCAAAGTTCCACAAGTTTGCTCGAGTTTTGTGTCCACTGTCGCGCTGTAGTTCGTGTAGAATTACTCAACGTCGCTTCTAGATGCAGCATACTTGGATAAGGGTCGGTTTAAAGCTTCATCTATTCAATTTTCATTTGAAAATATTGAGGAAATGCTTGCATTGATACTTTTATCTTCTCTGTCTGGATATAAATGCGAGTAGTCTCAAAAATTTTGGTTTTGTTCCAAACGAACCTATTTTTAACATGATGTTATGATCCAGGACCTCTGTCTATGTGCTAAGTTTAATAATAATTCAAATTCGCCTACATTTTGTACACATACAACGTTCGTATAATTTGGATATTATGTTATTTGTGTGTGCCAAATTTCAAATTAATTGTAAGGATTAACAGTTACCATAGAAAATCCAAACATCCAAACAACATAATATGTTCATAAATTTCCACACTGTAGTATCAATAGGAAGGATACAACATAATATCCCAGTATTATGTTTATTTATTACCTTTGAGCTCAAAGCTTACAAACAAATAGGTAACCTAATTCAAATAGGTGAGTTATTCAAACATCACTTCAAATCATCGAGCAACGCCACTGACACTTCTGGGGTCTGCTGACTCAAGTTTCCTCGCTATCTTGCAAGTTAAATAACTTTAGTTGGATTGGCCGACCACTATCTACGTAGGAGACTTACGAATTCGGTTTCGATTTGACATAAAGCGAATCTTCAGGAAATGTTTGCCCTTCAGATTACTTGCGTCGGCTGTCGGGGAATCTGATGCAAATCAAATCCTTGATTGAGCGACTGCTGAAGTTTATTATTGTGAAGTGAAGATTTTTTTTGAGTGTCTTAACTGTAATGAGTCGTAATTATTTTAATCCAATTTGAATTAAGATAAGGAATGGGATTACAAGACTTATTTATTATTGCGATAGGGTCTTTGCGATGGTAACCATAAGTAATTGTAAGCAATTACATTGTAGTTATAAAAAAAAAACCGATTACTCAAAAGTACATTACAGCATTTGTTGCTCCCACGATGTAGGCATGTTCAAAAAGGAAATGGATATACATACATAATTACGGTTGAAAAATATTACTATCCGTATAACGCAGTGGGGTAAAAATAATTATTATATTAATGTATGACGTAATAGGAACTCGAACTATAATTTCTCTTAAAGCTCTTACCGACAGTTATTTGTTTTAGTAACTCAACTATTGTTACGTCATAGTTAAGGGTAAAGTTTTATAAAGTTACTCTCCTGTTCAGTTGTATTTGTTACCGTTCTCTACAGTACTCCAGTTTCTCGTAGAGCTAATGTAGGGTACGTAGAGCTCTTCTAATCCCATTCGAGTAATCCGTACATTTGCGGTGAAACTAGGTTCTTCTGCAGAATGACAGCTTTTATATCTGCTACTAACTGGGTGGGTTCACTTCGCTTCGGTAAACCTGTTTAAATGGCTCGTTACGCTTCGGTAAAATTGTATACGCACCCTTAACATTGAACACTCATACTCATTTTACAAGGGTAGTTAATTTTGTCTTTATAAATAAAACCTAACTTACGTGTATTTGTCACTGAATTCTTCCTAAATCACTGGGTCGATTCTGATTGGCTTTTGTGGGGTATTTAAGTGATACAAAGAGGTTCAAGCCTTCAATTATTGGACTCAGTAGGTAGTATTTTTATGGTAATACGTCAAGGGACCAGATTAACTATTAGATTAATTATTAACAATTAGATCTACGGAAACGCTGCCATAGCAAAAGTTGTCCAAAACAATGAGCCTTTACTGAAAGTACGCGAAAATTAAAGGTCTTAAGTACCTGATGTAGAAAGTTAATGGATAAAAAAACTATAAGAGAATAACGTCAGTACTATTTTAAGAAGATAGCGTTAAATTACAAAAGTGTTCAAATATTGCGACAGCTGCTTCCACCGACGTGGCTTTAATAACGATTGTATTAAATATACACGCGAAATAGGATTTGTTAATTAAGAGTGCTTTCATTCTGTATACTACAATGTACACTGTAGTGATGCCGTAATTCCATATTAAAACTTAACGAATGCATTGTGTATTATTATTTTTAATTCGGTTTTCATAATGTGAATTTTATGTATTTTTTTAATTCCTTGTTTAACTGATTGTATAATGTCTATTTCACGTCAACAAAAGGCCCAAAGCAAGCTTGCACTATGTTCCAAAGCGAAATTTTATGGAAGTTGGTAATATACTTTTCCAATGCGGTAGATTATTGACTTTATTCCTCACACTGTATGATAACCTAGCAAAGCTTACGAATAGTTAGGTATATTCTTGGGAAAACAGTATGACTCAAATAAGACCTTGTAACTATTTTGAGTCCAATCCAATCTTTTTTGTCGAAGCTAGCCAGGTTCTATAACATTCTCCTAAAACCCCAATAATACGCGATCATAGTGAAAGGATTTCTAACTTATTTGAGACAGTATTGAAAAATAGTAAAATGTTTGATTCATATACATGTATAAAGAAGTTTTTATTTAAGAATAACTCAAATGAATTGCTACAAACATAAAAAAAAACATTGCATAAAACAATAAAACAAAACAACATCGCATCAAGTCTTACGTACAGCTTAAAGGATTAATCAATTCGATTTCTTAAACACTTTAAAATAGAGTTGAATGTGGACTGGGTGAGTGTACTAATCCCTACCATTTATGTCATGCTGGTTTTAGTACGAAGTCAGCTTTACGGACCGTGATATTCCAGTAGATTGAGACAGGGATTTCAGTGTTAGTGACCGAAAAATGTAGAATTACTTTTGTGGATCATAGTTTTAATTTAAATTTATCGTTTGGAAAACTAACTTTTATTTTTTTAACTAGGAGATAATCCGGACATTGACCATTAAATGATACGTGATTACTGTTAGCTTCTGATGGATGATAAGTGGCTTATAAAAGAGAAATATAGAAATTATTGGGTTTTGAGCCCCTAGCCACAAACATGACGAGTCGTTATTATGACTACACAATTTCAATGGATCCTAATAAAAGTTATGGTTTATGTGCTATTAAAATTTCATTACTCGATCTTCATTTATTTCATATACTATGTACATGTGTGATACGCACAAATGTAAGCTTTTGCTTTGCACAATGAAAGTTGGTCTCTATTTATAAATGCAGTTGGAGGCGAACCTTATTTCCACTGTATCACTATGACGAAGGCTCATGCAATTTTCTAAGAGCCATTGAAAAATGTAGGAAAGAAAAATAACACAAGCTTTATGGAGACGGATTATATTGTGCTATGGCTGTTCATACACGCAAGGAATGAATATTATTACCATTATCCTTTGAGTAATAAAAGCAAAATAACATCGCTGTAAGTGCTCAGATATGTTTTAGTGCTTTATTTATAGTTGTTTTTGCTTATACAAAAATGTTTATCGCACCCTATAAAGGGTTTAGATTCGTTTATTCTAAATGCATAAAAAAACTAATTAGGTAAAATATTATTGATAAGTGGTGAATGGGGATAGGAATTCCTACAGCCTATATAAGCTTTTTTGAAACCATTACAACCTTCTACACTAGTCCATTATGTATATCATTATTACAACCCATAACTGTCTCATTGCTGGGCTCAGGTCTTCTCTTACAATGTGAAGGGTATAATAGTTCACCGGGCTGGCCAAGTATGGATTGGCAGATTGTACACACCTTTGACAACTTTATGGAGGTTTTCTCGCGATAATTTTCTTTCTACAATGTGTACAAGAATAATTTTCAATAGTAATATTTGATCGAAGAATCGTCACCTATGTTGGGTGCAAAAAACTCTCTCTTTAGGGCTCTATTAGTACGGCAAAAGGACCCTATTAAATTCATATCTTTCTCTGTATTTCTCGTAACAACCGAGAAGAATCTTGTTTGTTAGTGTCGCTACCTTTCCTTTAAAACTAAGACAAAGCTAATTGCTACTTCATTCACTGCACACAAAGTACCGGTGAATTGTATAGTTAGTGGAAGGTATGACTGCGAATAAGGAATCATTACTAGGTAAGGACTAATGTTATAAATGCGAAAGTAACTTTGTCTATCTATCACTCATCTTTTACTCCCAAATTACTGGACCGCATGCTTGTAATAACGTATTTTCTGTCGAGACATTAGGAATTAGATAGTATAAAATAATTGACTAACTAAAAAGGTTTATAGTTATACTAGATTTATTGTAGACGTAAATATTTTTTTAAACATTTTACAATGTAATTTATTTTGATAAACTTTAGTGTTCGTTAAGTGAGCTATTAGTTCCTAAGACGAAATAAATAATTGTATTTAAATTCAGATGCTTTCAGTATTAACAGTGAATCAAAATGATTAAGTACACAGATTTACAGACTGTTAATTTTTATTTTTTTAACTAACACACGTTTTCTAAAGCTTTTAAAAGAGAAAAAATATTTAGTTAATGGCATCTTGGTTGGAAGAAAAGGAGCAAATTATATTTATTTAGATTCTACGGACGGACTTAGAACGTAAGCTCTTTAATTAATGGTTGAAACGAAGAACTGAAATTTCTAATATAAATTGAATTTTATGCGCCATTTATTTTTCAATTCAATTTATTGTTAAAAAGTAATTTTAGGTTCAATTAGTGACTTGTAAAAAAAAGTAGAAGATCCGTTCTGCGGTCGAAATTTAATCATAACTTATTAAAGCGAACAATAAACAACAGACTCGTTCGATATCTATACCTGGCTGACAGCTGTCAAATTCAACGTCAGTTGTCTGTCAACGAGGTTTCCGTATTATAGCTGGGCCATTACAAACGTGCAAACTACGTCATCAATCATTTTATCATATCTCTCTCACTCCCACATTCCAGCGAGAGTTCCGATATACCTTTAAGTGTGAACGAGAGATATAATAAAATGATTGATGACGTAGTCTGCACGTTTGTAATGGCCCAGCTATAGTGACATATCCGCGTATCAAAGGTAGGGATGGGTTATGTTTATTTCATGAATTAAATGCATTTCTATCACATGTAATAAAAAAATGCTCTTTTAGATAAAAGCTGACAAATCAGATTTCCAGGAGAGAGTTTTATTTGACAAAAAAATATAATGTTCTAGGAATCATACGCCATGTGGACGCAGGTAAGTCAACAAAGATTTTTTGCAAACAACTTTTTGTATTATTACTAAAAGTAATCCAGAAAACTAAATATAATTATGTGTCTTGTTTTGCTAATAGAACTAGGTCTTTCGTAATTAACTGTGAAATTACTTTGAAATAAAAACATTTATACAATTTTTCTGAAGCGAGACTAAGGACCTAATTATAATGTAAATCAACTAAGGTAATAAAACAGCGTACGGTACAATTTGCCTGAATTGAAACGTCCGCAAAATCCGTTAAATAAACCATGAAATATTCTAGGTATTAAAACATTCGTATAGATTGCCTGAAGGGAAACAACAAGGAAATCTTTTAAAGACCTGGTGCCCAAAGCTTAAACCAACGATTCCTGTAATTGCATTCTATTTCATTTCAGACGTTCGTTTATTCGTTACTCAAAACCTTTGTTTCGTCTCAAAGAATATTACATTTACATACCAGCTTAGAGCTAGCGCGTAGCACGATATAGGATTTTTTATCTGTTTATTCAGTTGAAATCTATACGTACTAATAACAAAATAGTAAGAAGATCAATTCTAAACATTGACTATTTTCATATTTTACTATAGTCTATGTCTGTATTGTATTATAGTCTGTCACTAATTCAAAACCAAATGTTTTTTCTATAGAGCGGCTTGTGCTATAAAGCTTATCAAATAAATGGACAAGTATAAATACATATGCTGAAAAAGCATTAGCTCTTCTAGCACAAACCTTCCAAACTTTCGATGCTTCTGTAACACTCAAATGTCTTCTGTAAAATTCATGATATTGGAAAATGCAAATTGGCATCACGCCTTTTCGTGTTGATAATCCTAAAGGCGACCTTTTCAATCACAAAAATTCTATTCGTAGACAGAGAATTAAACCCTGTCCACGATTCTATCAAAACGTGCGAGAGAGGGATTTCGAGTAAAAGAGAATATTCCCTAGCTGGCTATCTACCAAAAGGCAATTACTAACTGCAATACTGATGGTGCAGTTCTGTCCGTACGCCGTGGGCCGTGAAAGACGGATGTCATACTGTAGCAGTATATAATGTTACTGACCAAAACAGGACTATGTATAGATATGTACCTACTATACGCCAGACAACATCTTAATCTATATCTTTAGTATTTTTAAGGTAACGTAATTAAGTAAATGAAGGCTTCTTCCTAAAAATGCAGAATTTTTTTGGACTTATGACCTTTGGAATATTCATACACATTTTCAGACGAAAATTAATAACACTAAGACTAAGAAAATGTCAAGAAAATGTCATCATCATCATTGTAACTTATAACTGTCCCACTGCTGAGCTCGGACCTTCCTTCATAGTGAGGGGGAGAAAATTATAGTAGTCATCGAATGTCTATTGAATATTTTGAATAATATAACTTTTTAAATCAAATGTGAATAGTAGGTTTCTTACAAAGACATCTTCCAAAAGTATTGTAGAACAGTTTTCGCGCGCTAGTCTTCGTTAGATCGTTGTTCAAAATCTCACCTAAAGTTACCGTTTTTCGCATGCTACTAGCTAAACTAACATGTATTTTAAGCACATCTGTCGGTAAGGTTGAGTAGAGTTTAATATACATACTTTGCTTTGAGCTCGAGGCGCACTCTTTAATGCAAAATTTCTGGAAGGTCTCTTACTGTAATTTTTAACGACTCTTTTATGGAAACACCCGAAACTTTCATCAGGTCTATATCCAATAGAACTGCCTGACGATGGATAGGGTGAATGACCTAGTTATAAACCTGTCTCCAGCATTTCCGTTTCTCACTGCACCTTTGGACTTTATTACGTTTGTATGACCTGCCAAAATTATTTGTAAGTTAATCACTTTGTAACTTAGTCGAAGCTATTTTATTATATTCCAAATACACGTCCTTAGTTTAGGTGCGCATTAAGAAGCTAAGTTGCGGCTGTCAATATTTGTAGCTACCTATGTGCTCGGGTTCCCATATAACGTCATAATGTTCGTTTCAATGCCTAGTGCGCGCCTAGGTTTATAATTTACACTGTTTTTCTTTCCTACTATCTGCTATGTTAGTTCATGTCGCTCCAAAAAAGGTCTGAAATTCCAATCAACGTTACACCAAATTATTATTTATCGTCAAAATGACGCGTCGTTGTCATTGAAAAAGATTGAAACGATACATTGTTGGATCGTACCGTGTAAATGCGACAAAGAATGGAGTGCCGAGTATATAACGCCTATTTCGTTGATAGCTCATTTTATAGACACGTAACGGTGCAGAATTGCCACAATTAGCTCATAACTTCTTCAACGTGAGCGTAAGAGTCGTAAAGTTTAAAAGCGCAGTAAATTCAGAACTCCTCGGGAAATCTTAATTATTTTAGCCATATCATTTTTGTGAATAGTATTTATAGTCTGTACGATGCCTGTGGGGAATATCGTCATAAAATATAGAACGGTGTAGAGAATATTGCGTGCTCTCTCACACATATGAGCTTTATGTCTCGGCGATACCCTGTTTTATATAATTACTGGTACCCCAACCTTATTACGTAATACCATTGTTTCCTGCTCTTACGAGTATGTACTTTGTGTAATAACTACGTATTACAATTAAAATAGTATAAAAAATAAAAGACTGGTTTATCAGACGATTCGATTTATCAATAACCGTCAAACAAAAAGTTTTTTTTATTTACAAACCTTAGCTTTTAAAAATTTTGTCTTTGTTAAAACTGAGTTAGTCTAGGAGGTTAACCCTGAAAAAAAAAAATTAATATCGAATTAATAATGTTACTATGGATTAGAGATAACTACTCATAATTATATGTATATACAATACATACATATTATATTTATATATTCAGGCCGAAAACTGTCAGTGACCGTAATTATCATTCACTTATGAGGGTAGCAAAGAGCTTGATGTGAGGAAGGAACCGAATACTTCAATAATATTGAGTTAAGCTTCAACTACGTCAGTAATAAAAGCAGAACCATGTTAAAGGGATAAACGTCCCAACCCACTAATTAAACTTACCTCATACCTTCCTTACATTCTGACAGAATAGTTACTTACTAAATCTTGCTGTATTTCAACATAATAATATATCAAGACATTTATTTTAATAAAATTATAAATATCCTTGCAAATATATTTAATTTAATCAACGGATAAATTAAAGTGTCATTGTATTCCTGACACACTTTTATATGCACAAAGAAAATTAATTAATTAATGAAAAATGTGATCAAAGAAAAGTTCAAAAGTATTGATTAATTAATGGTATCTAACTTTGAAAAATAAACGTAGAATTCACATCATTATTTCCGATACTGTCACAGGAATAAGTTTAACACGTTTTATAAGCGGTTTTAGAAGGCTAGTTGATGTCCATGTGACTGAAAAACCTTGCTATATAGGTACAATAGTACTGATGGCATAGTACTAGGTGGGACACAGTCCAATGACCTCAAATAGAAGATGCCTGGTTCTCATGCGTTATTCAGCAACGTCCATCACTTGCCTTGGAGGTTATTTGTCTAGGTAATATTATTATTCTGAAGGAAATATAAAAAAAATACGTTGAATAATCTATACTAATAACATGAGGAAGTAGACTTAAAGCACCTAATTCAATTTACCTGGGTCATAAAAGTAGACTTACCTAATTGGGGAAGTAGACTTAAATTATAAAGCTGAAGAGTTTGTTTGTTTGAACGCGCTAATCTCAGGAACTTGTAATGAGAAAAATTATTAAACAGTAATGTTTTCTTTTAAAAACTATACTACAGAACTACTGGACCGATTTGAAAAATTCTTTTAGTGTAAGATACTCGTAGTCCATTTATAGGTAAGATGAACAGGAGAGGAGCAGCAATTAAAAATATTGCGAAAATGGAAAAATGACGC
>LGAG01000525.1:388430-401019 GCA_001278395.1 Lerema accius
GCTCTACATCACTAGCAAGACCTACTAACCGACTAATTTCCCCCTAATTTGAGGTTTGTCACAGGCAGAGGTCACAGGTTATGTTAGTTAATAGCAGAAAATGATATCTGCAAGCTCATTAGCAATTCTCATTATATCAAAAAAGAACTAATTATTTCAACATCAATTACATTTTTAACTCATTTCACTGAACATTTCTAAAGGTGTAGTTTTATGGGCATATTTATCACCACTTATACATTAAACATACAAATAAACGTGAAAACCACAGGGCACTTGACCCGCACCATAGATCATGGCGTCGACAACTGTCACCGACAGAATTGCGCATATAAATCACTTTTTAATTTCCATATATTAGTGAAAGCATCTCGTGCCATTTCTAAAGAATTCATTTTTATTCTTAACGCGATCTGCCCTCGAAACGAAATACGTTTTTCATTTAAGTTCCAAATTATATTCATAACGTAATAATCAATTCAAATTCTGAAAAATAATTAGAATATAGAAGCGTTCAGAATTTCACGTAGATGGAAATGGTATCGTGTAAGTGTACCTTTTTAAAACCTCAATTTTAAGCGAGTATTTTTGAAGCAGATACAGTATAATGTTACATTTTGACGAGAAAATTCAGACCAAAAAATGTGAAATTATTTTAGGCACTTGTATTCAAGTTTTACAAACATACTTAACCAAAGTAGCTTTCGCATTGGTTTAGGATAAGGATAATTTAGTAATGTTTTTATACTGTTCCATAACGTTGATTTTAAACCTTTAAAAAAATTCAATTGCATTAATTACACCTTTTCCTCTCGAGAGTCTCGTTAAGGAACATTGTTCTAAAATATCAGTAATTACTAAATAAATACGGAATTTAGGGCTGCTCCCAAATTATATCAAGAGATAACAGAACATTCAGAAATTACGCCCACTACACGCAATCATGTTGAAGTTGAAATGTTTTCATTTTAATAGCACTATTTGCATAGTAATATTCAAACTAACCATCCCACTATGCCGTTTAATATCTGTGTTGACACAAAAACTTTAGACAAAATTAAATTTAACCCCTATATGACTGCGTTCAATTTGTTAAACCCATGTTCAAACATCAATACCAAAGTCGATTAGTATGATACAACGGTACTCAATTTACATGAAAATAAATTAAAGTTTAATCAAAAAGTTAATCAATCAAACAATGACTGTGCGCGGTTTCAGGGTTGTTCGGAAAAGTATGACAAAAATAACTTTAAATTTAAATCATTTCGATTTGGTCGGCAGATAGATTCGCTTTATATTTAAATTTGTACGCGTAGGAACAACGAACGAAGTGCTACGCGTACAATTGTACAGCATACATGCACGAAACGGACAATTCCCAATTTAAAGTGTTCAAGAATACAAAGTTATTTTACGGAAGTTGAAATTTAAATTCGTTTGTCCTAGAATGGAGCATTTATCAAAAGGACTCTTCGTTATTTCTTCGTATTCCGCAATGCGTCAGTTTCTTTTGTGACACTATATTTTCCTTTTAAATGCTTAAATTTATTTAATTTCTTTTAGATGTAAAAGGCTCCGAGTCATGTGAATCTGCGCTAAACTTTGCTCGAGGTGAATCTATCGAACAACGGAGGAGACTACAGTGCCAAGTCCCACCTATAAGAAGTTGTAGGGCCGTTGTAGGGCCGTAGTTGTAATCCCTAATTTCCTCCCTACAATACCTATACCAGGTGAAGGAACTTTTTATACAGCAGGTTATCTACCACTCCCTCGCTAATTATGTTTGGTGTAAAAGTGAAAAAAGAAAAAGAAAAAAATCAGAAGCTTTTAGTGGACATCATATTTTAGTAATTTTTAATATGTCTCTATGATAATTAAGTAAAGGTTTATTGTAGGGAAAGTCAAAATGAGTGACAATATTCACACTGTTTCAATGTCCTGTCTCTAAGGTAATTTTCTTTAAAATGTCATAAAAATTTAAAATAAAGACATATACAAATTAGATATTTAAGTAAGAATTATTTAATTCGTTCATCAGAAATTTCATTTTATAAGGTAAAGTTTCACTCAATCTGCATGTCGGTACTCAACGCACCAGTTTTCTTTAGAAATCTTTTACTAAAGAAACAATATTACATACAAATGGAATTTAGAAAATAAACACACAGTACACGTCTAAATGAAAACGCCTAAACGTATTCCACGTGTTCGTTCACTGCTTAGTCATTCAATATAATGCGTACCCACCCAAAACTATTATACTTTTGAAGTGCTTAGAAATAGTTGCTGTTGCCTGATATGTAACAAATTTCAATTTAGTTTAAGGCTTTGTTGTTGAATGTAATACATGGATCGTTTTGTATTTTGCACAAGTAGCTAGTATTAAATTCAGACCTTGATTTTTAGCAGTTAAAACTTTACTTCTATGTTCCGGGGTTATAATGAAGTAATTGAAAAGCAAAAATCACGACTGTCAAAAATAGTTTTTGAGGTTTGGGGCGGCGTAGTAAAAATATTATGTAACTTAAATACATATAAAAATCCGGCATGCTCTTTGGATTGTAGAGCTTCCCAAAAATGGTCATACACACAACCCTCGAAAAACATTACGTCCTAACAGCATACTGATAAAAATAAAGAGCAATGGATGTGTAAATGAATTAATCAACCATGACAAGGAGCCAGATGGCGTTCGAAACGATTGTCTTATTCAAATTTCCGTTACAATTATTTCAACAATCGTGATTAATCGCGTGCGTTCTCATTTGCATTTTCACGACAGTTTGTCGAAGTAACAGCTTGTGGGTATTAACTCGCGTCTGTCGTTGACAAGGAAACAACTGTTATACTTACAAGTTGCGGGATAAAGTTTGTACAGCGTCTTATATGAATAATTCAATTGTGTATTAATTTATTTGTTAGTATATTAACTCTAGGCTATAAGTACCCTTCGCTGGAATGCCTTATAGCGCAGTTGACATGGACTTTTTAATTAAGGATCGTCTGATTTTAAACTCGGACGAGCCTATTTAAGAAATAAATTATTTATTTTCAAAGAGCCAATCTGCTCCCTGCTTACTTTGTGTTTATGAGCTCTGAGTTTTATTAATCCAGAAATAAGATATGGATTTAAGTTAATCACTGTTTATTAATAAAGGAGTTCAAGATACATTCTTAAGAGGTGTTAACAATAAGTTGTTTTGTTTATTGCGCACAACTACATAATATACATTATAACATGTTGAGCATCAAGTAGGTAAATACTTAAAATATACCCTACAGCACAAGCTTCCAGAACTAGTATCTCTCGCGTTTGTCGGCTACTGACAAAAATATATTGTTATTGTGGATGTAATTACCTACACTTCCTACTACGGTAATAGCCACCTTACAAAATGATGATGTATTGAGGAAGGCATGTAATAGTGAAAGAAATGCCTTTACGGAACTACGTTACCTTGGAGGTATAATGTGAAATGCCATTTTAGTCGTATTGAGGAGGCAAAGAATGGCCTCAACCCATTAATGATCCACTACTGACTAAGGGCCCCTCTTCATGCCTAAAAAGGCCTAGAACTTACTCCAATACGCTGCTTAAGTATCGATTAGCAAAGGGGTTAGTCATCATCATTACAACCCATAACTGTCCCACTGCTGGGCTCGGGTCTCCTCTCACAGTGTGAGGGGCGCAGGCCATAGTCCACCACGCTGGCCTAGTGCGGATTGGCAGACTTCACACACCTTTGAGAACTTTATGGGGAACTCTCAGGTGTGCAGGTTTCCTCACGATGTTTTCCTTCACCGTAGCAAGTGATAATTAGTATCTAATACGCACATAACTTTTTTAAATTAGAGGTGCGTGCCGTGGGATTTGAACCCAGGATCTCCCGTTCGAGAGACCAACGTTCAAACCACTAGGCTATCACTGCTTGACTAGGCTATCACTGCTTGTAGTTAGTAGGCAACCTAAATAACAAAAGTTTTTAAGGCATCCAACATGGCTTAAACAATCCATTGACCTGTAAGGATGAAAGCTGGATAGTCTGCTTCCTCCCTGACAAGAGGATTAGAGTGATTCTCAGAGGATTATAGAAATCTCGCTGAGTAGCCTTTAAGGTGTTATTAGATACCATTGGACCCGCCCTCGCTTCGCTTCGGAAACCTATGCCGAGACGAAAGTAAAAAAATGAAGTCTAAGTTACTCCTTATCACATCGGCCAGGCGGGTACGCCAGTGAAAGTCTCGTCCAAATTGGACCAGCCATCAAACAGACTTCAATTTTATTTTGTTGTATAGATTGAGAAGACCCAAATCTTTGTAGAGATAGCATTTCGATAGCAATGAGTATGACAGTATGGGATGTATGGAATATTGTACAAGCTCTGGTTACTTAACACCAGCGCGAAGAACGCGTGTTCTTACTAGTGCGTACTATGGGAAGAGTATTTATACGATGGTTCAAATAATCGCAAACCGTGGAAATCCGCCTTGAAACATTAATTCTCTCGATCATTTACAGTTGGTTGCAGTGAAAAATGATTTATTGTACAATAATTAACTGTTTGTGACATCTGTGATATAAATTTTATACACCTGTGTACCGCTCTAGATAATGACGTAGGATTGATGCAGGTGTATTCTGGTTATTAACAGATATATAGCAATGATAGCCTTTTGTTCAATAAAGTTCTTTAAAGGTTCAAGTTTGAGTATATTAATAAGAAAACGTGGCTTATAAGTGCACCAATCTAAGTTTTGTTTAAAATAATATTTTAGTGTAACAAATAGATTTAGTTTTCAATTTAAAACAAATCTAATACAAACAACCACATGATGTTTTATGAATAGACATCTATTTTGTGATACAGTCGCCAGACAAAAGACCCCTAAATAGACAGTTGATGTTGACATAGATGTTTTCCAGCCAGGTATATGAAACTAATTCAATAATGTATAACCTTTTGTTTGACATAATGAGCTATGATCGAATTTCGAACTCAAATACGACCTCTAGTGTTAGGTTAAACAATTAAAAAGGTGAGAATCCGCAACCGCTTCTCTAGTAATTAATATTAGTGGCTTTAATAAATACCGGATTTGTACGTCACCTAAACAGCAACAGCGGCTTAATGAATCTATTAATACAGGCCGACAGTTAATTAATCCTTTGAAGCACGGAAGCCGGCGTAATGAAACGTGCCCTAAATATTGATCGCACTAAAATATAAATGTGATAATACTCGACACACAGTTGGACACAGAAAATTAAAATATTTCGGATTTAATTTTGTGTCCCTCGCTGCGGATTACCTACAGCGTAATTTACTTGAATTTCTACCAGATGTTTACAAAAGTTTTTGATTTAATATTGAAATGTAAGGGAAAAATATAAATTCAATATGAAATAGCACCGTTTTAGAGTAATACTACGCTAGATAAGTCTGAAATTCTCTAGAGATACCATAAAGATTAGCTGCAGCAATAATAAGAAGTGACCGAAGTGCTCAAAGGTTGGCGGCTTATATCGATCCTACGAGATAGTGATTGACCGAGTTAAGCAACTGCACGCGTTAAGATGGTTTTATTACCGACCTTAGACCAAAAAATATAATAGACTTAGTGTTCAGAACAAAATTGAGGTCAATTTTTTCTTTTTTTTTAAGATCTGTTATAATGTTACTTAGCACGGTCTGCCGAGAAATGTACTGGGAAACGTTATCATTTGTTATATACAACCCTTAGTGACGTAACATTAAATTAAATGTGGCACCCTCTAGAAGGCGTAATGATATTAACAAAAAAAAATTACGTCATAATGATCTCAAATGAAAGAGATTAATAAAACACATTTTATAAAATACATTATACGCATCGTAAAATGTTGCTTGTGTGTTGTTTGCGTGTTATTTATTCTTAAGGATAAACAGAAGTAAGGATTTTTAATTTATGACTTCATTACTTGTTACACACGGATATATTATGTGACATTTCATTTGTGTGTCTTAGTGCGGTATATCAGGTTGTACTGAGTTAAACTCGCACATATGACGTCAACTTTTCTCATAGTGAATACAGGGAATGTCAGAGTTTATGAAACCTTATTTATAATTCCCACTAGCATTAGGTATTACAACTTTAAAAGGTAAACTCAGGCTACGTTAAAATGAACAGAAATCTTTATGTATTTCAAAATGTTTTCATTTTGCGGAAATTTCTGATCTCCCATTACAGAGCAGAGTTAGAGAACATTTTTTTCTTTAAAATAATATGCTGCAAAATTCAGTCTTACCACATATTTGGTGAATATGTTCGTACGAGTAAAATGGTCACCCTTCTTTTTGCTTAATTTTATAATGTTGGGTAAAAAATGTAAAAAACTTTAGCTGTTGTTCGTATTTTTTTTCGATTAAAAATTTTTTGATTTTTTTTTTGTATTCTTATCGTAACTATCATTATTATTCAAGTGAGAGCACTATTATTTTTAAATAAACTTGCCAAGTGCATATTGTAACATTGCAGCTGCAAAAGGCGTCAATATGCTTTAGACTCCGGGAATAAGGATTAGAAAATAAACAGAAAACTTGTGAAAGAGCTACAGAATAGTTACTTACATTATATACTGCCTTTTGAAAGAAATGCCTTTGATACGAGAAACTTGGATGAAAGACTTGTACGAGAAACATGTTAACTATGTATGTGAGAAATAATTTTGAACATGTATGAATATTGTGTTTAATTGAATAATTATGTTGTTATTGTTTAATTGTGCTAATGATTTGAAATCGGTCATATTATTAAATAGTATCAATAAATTGAAAAAATTAGTGAACATAAGAAAAATATTACATCGTTTATTAAATTATTGCTTAGATTACTTACTTGAAAATTTTTCACATTACTATTTTTACCTTTTTCAATTTTGATCTTTTTCCGTCCAGAATAAGGTTCATTTTAGGCATATTTTTAAAGCTTTGACGTCACTACGAGAGAAATGTAAGAAATTTCAGATACCCAAGTCGTAAAAATGTAATAAAATCCGTTTTTTACCGCCCTTTCAAAACTGACAATTTTAGCGGCCAAAAATACTGTAGAACTCTGCAGAATGGCGCAGCGATCCCAACTCCATTGCGGCAACTTTTTTACTTAACTCCTAAACTTTCAACCAACAAGAGCCATGCGGAGGCGCTCGACTGTGAAAAGTTAGCAAATTGTTTACGAGAATTGAGGCACAACGCGATGCACCGACAGCCTGTTACCGCCAGAACCGAACTGACTCGGAGGAAAACTACCAGTGGAAAATGGTGCGAAATAAATCGAGCAAATGAGTTGTTCATTTGTTCAATTGTTTATTTAAACACGGTCTGTTACTCTTTTATAAATGTATCCTAGTTTCGTTAGGAATGGAGAAGTTATTACTTGCTATTTTTTACTTGCAGTATCTCATTTCAGTAATACGATATACGAGTAAGTTTTGTACCACCTTATACCAAGTTATTTAAAGTTAATTATTAGTAGCTTTAAGACACTTCAAGAGAAGCACGTAAACTAATAATCATTAATTTAAAATCAAAACCCTATTCAACAATTCTTTGAGCCTTCTATAAACGAAACATATCCAATAATAATACCTCAATATAATGATTATCCATTTAGACTTTGAGGCTCTAGGAATAAATACATACATGCCTAACCTTCATAACCCACTTTCTGGTACATTTGAAAATATTCTGGAATATTCTACAGCATATTCTAGAAAGAGACTATAGCTAGCCAGTTAACCATGTCTACTCTACTCTCTCTACAACACTATTGTATGTAGGAGCATCTTATGGATTAAACCGTGTGGTACAGAGGCTGGACACTTTCAATAGGATGAGCCCGTATTAGGGGAGTGCTACCCTTTGTATCATAGTCAACTTATCCTATTAATACATAATCCTCAAGTTGCTTAGCAACTGTATACAATATTAAAGTCATTATCCTACTTCCTACTAATATTATAAATGTGAAAGTTTCTAAAGATGTTTGGATGTTCGTAAGTCCTTTACGCCCTAACCGTTGATCGGATTAAGCTGAAACTTGGCAAACAGATGGTTTGCATCCTGGAATAGGATATAGAATAGGAAATAGAATTTCATCTCAATTATAGGTTCCCTTGGGATAAATTCAATATTTCTTTAACTACTCTTCCGCGGGCGAAGCTACGGGCGTCGTCTAGTAGGCATATACCTAATTGTAATGCATTTCACTAGCTAACTAAGTATTTAAATCGGCATTGTTAACAACCTGTTAATTTTGATGATGAACTAGCATCCATGTTTGTACATCCATAGTTCGATGGCTTAAAAATGAAAATAAAATAAAAACAGTTAAAAATATTTTATACATATAAAATAATATTCACGCTTCTTTCTGGATCTGAATTTTAAAAGGCATTACTCATGCTCCCAGCACTATACGAACGTCAGATTATGTAAAATTTTGAAGCGACAGTAATAAATGATTGCTGGCAATCGGTGAAACTCTTTACAATCGGTAATACCTCTATACATTTATTATTTAATCTTGACGATCGAGATGTGTGCGATGGATGAATGAATGAAGTCTTTGATTCTAAGTTCATCTTTTTTGCCTGTGATATTATACACTGAGAAGTTAGTCTAATGATTTTAATGACCCTTTTGAATAACGATAACGGCTGATTATTAATCATAATAATGATAGGGTTCAAACGACTGATCCTTCCTTTAGTAGAAAGCTAAGTATCGTAGGTATTAGTTTACTCACATAAATACTCATTATATACTACTTCACTCTTTTTTTTATAATGCTAAGACTTTGAAGAAGCACCTATAATTACAACTTATAATCATTTGCTTTGCATTTTCGTTTAAGATAAAAAACTAGGAATTTTTAGAATTAATTCAAAATCGTCATGATTTAAAGATGGACGTGGCAACGATTTTTTATTTAATACCTAAGGTAAGTATTAAATAAACAAGCAAAACCCCAAATTGAAGAATTTAATTATTTACGGAATACGATCACATCTCGTTAACCTAACCCTGTATACGCGTACTTTCAAAGATTTCGTTTCGCGAAAACCTTAAGCATAAAATTAAATTCTACAATACGGTGATTCAATTTCAAATTCCCGCTACAGATTCGCTGTAACTGAGCTTGTATGAGCTCAATGTTTACACTTGTTTCATCGCTACTTGACTGTAGCTACAGCCTACTGCCCACTTCATTTGCTAGTTTTCACTGAGTGGCGTTTAGTTTTTGAATTGCCTTGGCTTTTGAAATGAGCATAAAGCCATAAAATTATTGTAGGTATAAAGATTGTCCTTAAATCATAATAACCTTCAAGGATTTCAAGAAATTGCTTTATAGACATTCTCTTTCGATAACAACGGTTCAAGACATTTTATTTTCGATATATTGCTTGTACCACTACAATCGTAGTGGACAAATATTCATCGTTATGATCCTGATAACTGGTTAGAAATGTCTTGGTTACCGTTGACAGACAAGACAAGATAGATAAGCGGTCATAAAGTTTTATACTTGACGACCCCGTTGCATAGTTGGTAGTGACCCTGCATGCAAAGTGAGGGGTCACAGATTCGATTCCCGACCGGGTCAGATATTTGTGTGACAGATAAATGTTTGTTCTCGGGTCATGGGTGTTATTGTTGGTGACTTGCGTTGTCCATTGCACCCACGATACAGAGAATCCTACTGCGGGGGTATGAGTGTGTTAGCGTTTATACTCGCAAGGATTGACATGTATTTCGGACGTAGACGTAGCGTAAACGGGCCACCTGATAGCAAGTAGTCTCCGTCGCCTGTAGACTTAAGCAAAACCAAGAAACGAGCTAATACAAAGCTAGGCTTGAGAACTCTTTTTATCCAATTCAGTCAGAAGTAAAAGTTGTATAAGCGATAATGTACACGTGTTTATATTATTATGTATGAATGTCCTTTTCTTTAGTACGCCTTAAAGCCCGACTTTGACGGATTATGATAAATGAGATGTCATTGGATTCGTCTCTACTGTGAGAAGGGCATAGGCTATACATTTTTAAACATGGTGTTAGATTTTTTGCAGTATGTTATAATAATACATATTATGTATGTTATCAGTTTATGTGTGTTAGTGCTGTGTTTTTAGTGTAGTTTTGCCTGCGATACAAAGAATACAAGTACGGGGACATGAGTGTAAAGTTTTTATTTTTAGTTTGAAGCAGACACTGAAAGTAACGGTCTTTATAGTTAGCTGTCTATTTAAAAGTACTTGAAATCGTTTCAACTTGTCTCTCCATAAAAGCTTTAATGAACGCCCAATGAAGGGTTTTATGGCACGTAAAACAATTTGAGTTCTTGTTAACTTTGCAAAGAGTTGTTAACAACTGAAGGATAGCGAGGTAATTTAGAGCTCTTAAACTTAGTAAGTGAAAAATACGATCCTCTACAAAATATGTGTACGAATTTTTACTAACGCTTCGGTCTAAAATTAAATCAGCATTAGGAGTTTTAGTTCAAATTATTTCTCGCTTACAGAGCTTTGTGCTTTAATAAATCAGTATAAATAAATGTAAACTAAGTTCTGATTCAGCAAATTTCTCGTTATTCTCCAAAATTTCTCGTATTTCTCGACAAGTTAATTCTTGAATTTTGAACATAGCTCAATTAGTAGTTATAGCCCTCCTGAGATTGCCGACCCTTTTCGTCATTATTACCATAACTATATCAACGTTGCTCTGTTGTTATTTCACTCAATACTGAAACCCTGATTTAAAATTAATTGTTGAAAAGTAGTTTGCTGTGTAAGGTTTCTGTTATATTATTAGCTACTCGTAATTTAATTAAACAAGTAATCTCATACTTTTAAATTAAATAAGCAAACTTCGAACTGTTTTTTCAAATCCACATTCAATATTAAATAACTTAAGTAATAATAAAAGAGTCTATCATTACATGTTTTACCTATATTCACCTAATACCAATTTAGAGACAGTTTATATATGTTAGAGAAAGTATCGTAAAAGTTAAACAGTTCCTACTTAAAGCCCTTCATATTAATTTCCTTTGACATGCCCAGCCATCAAGGTGTCAAAGAAGATTTCTGCGTGGTATGTACAAGTTAGTTTGTAATTTGAAACTCCTTAAATCGTCTTGACAGAACTATTTGCCCAATAAAGTCAAATACGATGGCTTTTAACAAACTGAACAAGTTTCAAGGGTACGTCAGATTTTAGTGTGAAATTAAACAACACACGACAAAGAGTAGAAGTAGTAGTTGAGATGAGGTCATGTCGAGGAATGTGTGGCATCAGGATATAAAATGATGTCATTCTTATCCTGCTATCCTATCTTACATTACTTCCTATCCTACTATTATTATAAATGGGATTTGTAAAGATGACTGGATTTTTGTAAGTCCTTTAACCATAAAACGGATAAGGCTGAAACTTGCACAAAAATAGTTCACATCCAGGAATAGGACATAGGATACATTTCATTCTGATTGTAGATTCCTTTGATGCGTTACCCTCACCGACCGTTATGCAAGCGGTATGAAAGCGTTACGCAAACATTACGAAAGCGTTATGTGCGTAATATGTGAGTGTTACGCAAGCGTTACGCAAACATACGATAGCGTTATGTGAGTGTTACGCAAGCGTTACGAGCGTGTTACACAAGCGTTATGTAACCGTTACGCAAACATTACGAAAGCATTATGCAAACATTATGAAAGCGTTACGCAAACATTACGAAAGCGTTATGTGAGTGTTATGCAAGCGTTACGAGCGCGTTACACAAGCGTTATGCAAGCGTTATGTAAACGTTACGCAATAATTACGAAAGCTTTATGTGAGTGTTACGCAAGCGTTACGAGCGTATTACACAAGCGTTATATAAGCGTTACGCAATAATTACGAAAGCGTTATGTGAGAGTTACGCAAGCGTTACGAGCGCGTTATGTAAGCGTTACGCAAACGTTACGAAAGCGTTATGTGAGTATTACGCAAGCGTTACGAGCGCGATTTGCATTCTTTGCATGAAACATTTTCTTCATAAAATAATTTATAATAAGAAGGTATGTCAAGCAAGACTAGTTAGTACATAGGTATCTAAATCTCGCGACAAGCTTTTATATCATTTAATCAATTGTGTAATACATGTACTAAATTGATTGGTTTAATTTAAAGATTATTTTCTTCTTTTAAGATCATTTAATAAAAGCTTATTTTAAAAGGTTTTTTACATTAATTTATTTGTAGTTAATATTAAAGTATCAACTTAGAATGTCATTTGTAAATAACTAAAGGCATTTCTATCAACTATTGGGTAAGGAGTTTATATCAGTAAGAAAAGTTTCGTTTTAACACTGGTCTTGAGGAACTCTAAAAAGAAATTTACGCATCAAGGAATGAAATTGCAGAAAACTCCGCCTGATTGCTAATGGTTATCCGATAATTTGTGCTAAAATGTACACTTGAATTAAATATAAAAATACCTGCTCAATACTACATTAAAAGGAGGATTCATTCATTTTATCAACTAAAATTATCAACGTTAT
>LGAG01000525.1:401894-439022 GCA_001278395.1 Lerema accius
TTAGTCATTGTGTCAACTAATGTCATCAATGTCATGGTCTCGGCACTTAAGATTATTGAGAGAACTATGAAGGGCAGAATTATGATTGTTGAGTGCATTTACCTCTTTAATTTTGCTCGGGGTGGCATAATTAGCATCAATTATTACCATCAAGTGCATCGCTGATGGGTCTACCTCGAGGTATCGTTTGGTATCATTCAAACTATGTAGAAGCAACTTGGTGGGTCGCATAGACCATTATTTTTATCCTACGTTGCTAGTGGGCCTTCGATTACAATATATTATTTTTAATGAACACGACATTTAAATCTATGATGAATGAAATGCAATATTGCCACAATATTCCGCATTTATTTCACTAACGTACTGCCCTAAATGAATTTTGTAGTGTAAAGTACCAGGGCATTAGTATGTCAAAAGCGATTAGCTAGTAACTGAGTGATCCGTTTTCGCGTAAAGCTCCACTGACAGCCACTTTCCTGATTGAATCGGGCGTGTAGTCGAGTCCTCTATATCATAATACAACAACATGTAGAACCTAGTTAAATAATATCGTCATCACAAACCATAACTGTCCCAGTACTGGGCTCGGGTCTTCTCTCACAATGTTAGGGATACATACCACTTTCTAGTACCATAGTCTAATACTCTGGACAAGACTAAGTGAGGATTGGCATACTATTGGCATTATAACGTGTGTAACGTTATAAGATGTTAGAATTTTATGAACAAATCTCGAGTGTACAAGCTTCGTCACATTTTCTTTGACTGAAGCTAGTGACAACTAAATTTTAATCCGTACATAACTTTTTAAAATTAAAAGTTCTTGCTGGCGTCGAATTCAGAAACTTTCGATTGAGAGAACTTAATTAAAACTGGTAAATTATCTCTGCGTAAAATATTTTATAGCAATAGATTCTCATGTTACATTTACATCTTTCGTAACTAAAAACTTCGACCTTAAAAAACATCTTCTCTTAAATACTAAATCAAATTAGCTTCCTTAAAGACTTTATAAAGCGCTTTAATAATATAAAGTACTAGGGTATTAGGATGTCACGAGCGATTACCTTGTAATTGTTTGATCCGCGTCAACTTTGAATACTGGCAGCCATTTTCCTGATTGAGTCGGGCTTAGTCGCGTGAGTTTGCGTGCTGTTGCAACACTGTTACGAACTTTCGTAGAATAACCAATTTTTCGAGAACTTTATACCACTCGGAAGAACAACGGAAATGACTGTTTAGTACTAGTGATTTGTTTTAAAAGGGTTTGGAAGTATAGAAACTTAACTTGTTCTACTCTGTTTTTTACATTAGAATTAGCTGCTTTTCTATAGAACATTGAGGGTTTAAAATATGTATGAATATATTTAATCACGGAATATAGTACTGTTTAAGTGCTGTAATCATTGACTTTTTTTGGTGGACTATTGTATGAACTGTATAACTCTTTTCGTAACTGTTATAGCATTATTAGATTTAGAATTCAATGTACAAGTATAAAAACTCTAATGGACCTACTGTGGAATTCAATATACCTAATAATCATTCTAGCTTGTATATGGCGAGAGAATGAATTTGCGTTTCATACTTTAACGTCTTATCAATAGTGTACCAGCGTCTATCAACACCAAATTTGCCCCGGTCATTATAATCAGATTACAAAACACGACGTTAATTTATTATAAAATTTAACGTTGTCTAAAAGTGTCCATTACTGGCACAAACAGCGTATTGTTAACAAGATTTACTGTTTATGCCAGTCACAAAATTTAAAGAGACTGTAATTACGGCAGTATTTCGCCAAGTGTCGGAATGAACAATAACTTAGGAAATAACAATAACTGTCTAAATTCACGGTAAACAAATGTTGTGCTCATAAACCAACCGATGTCGAGATAATTAAATTCTAATTCGAAAGCTAGAGTTTAATAACTAACGAATATCAGCTTTGTTAACACGGCATATTTACTTTGCGCCGTTCTTGTTATCAAATTGTAATCAAATGAGATACGTCGGCATCGGGGGTGTTTTCGCAAAGTTCGGAATGTGTGTAATATTATTTATTACTTGGCGAAGTTTACGTGTATCTTGATGAATAGGTTCTTCGTTGGTAAGTTGGCTGTTTGTGTTTCGTATTTTTGGAATAAGTATTGCATATTTTTTATTATTCTACAATACATTAATTGGCCTGCTTATTGATACATAACATTGATCTCGAGTCTAATTTAGAAGGCTGTTCCTTTTATTTAATGAAGTAAGAGATAATTTTAACGGTATCTATGTAACCTCATACCCCTACAATAGTTTATTGATAGTAGGTATATTAGATTCCTAGTCTAGTAAATCCTAGAACACCACAAATAGATAAAGGATATCCTGACAGAGACGAGAAATCCATCCAACCATATAACTAATTCTCAAAAAACATTACCCTACTGAAAGAGTCGGGTAAATAACTAAACAGTTAATACCTAAGATCCCAGGATGATTACTTTTAATTATAAATCTTTCGATGCGGGTTTCACGTCTTTAACGACCACCGGTAATACCAGCAATTTATTGCAACCGCATTTCGTATACCTATCGAGGCATAGGAAGATAAACAATGTAGGTCTTCTATTATTATTGTAGAATGTTGTTGATTCTACCTCTTCTATTTTCACCCGATTTAAAAAAAAGAGCTCTCAATTCGACTGTATTTTTATGTTAACCAAATGCGCCAGAAAGTGGGTGATACTTTTCGACTGAGTATGTGTATGTAATAATATAATTATATATGTTTGTATGAACGTTTCTTCGGCATAATCTACAACACAGACACGACGGTTTTCAACATCTGAGGCATCATTTGATGGGTTTCTGTTATGAGAGTGACATATATCAGTGTGTATATATTGAGGTTATGCTAGATGGTAGAAACTCTTAACATATGACATAGAACAGTCACTAAGGAGCGGATAGCCTGTTGCTTGATTGATTTGGATGTAAGGTTGATTCTCGTAAGCGTGGAAGGCCTCGGCGCATTCATGACGTATTCGAAGCATCGGTTTCTCCTCATAATTGAGGAAGCTAAGACGATGTGAATGATGATGATGATTGAGTATATCATGATGATGATGATCAAGTATACGTAGGAAATAAATTTTATTATATACCGAGCAAAGCTCAACTGAGGTACTAGTATACTACTAGATAAAAATTTTGACATAAACTTCCACAATCTCGTTGCACAAATATATTTGACCCAGCTGGGGGTTATGACACATTTAGCTACATTACTCGTAACGACCACCTACTAAGCTTAATGGTATTTCCACTAAATACCGGCAATTTATATCAACCTCAACTGGCTACGAAACCTTGGCATGGAGCATTGATTAAAGATTTTTTATTTTTAAAAAGGAAGCAAGGAAAGACTTTTATTCGTGCTTTTTCATCGCATTATTTTTCTCATCATTTCAACTAAGCCAGACATTTGTAGCAACATTATTTTATACTTCTTGGTACCAGTAAAAATTCTAAAATGTTAAACAATTTTTCAACGTTGTTTCTGTACTTCTAAAATAATAATGTTTAATCCTTTGGTGAACCAGCAAGTTTAATTTTCAGTCGAAACTATAAGAGACCTATTCTAATACCTACAACTATGTATGTTTATTAAATCGGGCCATTTATAAGGAGCAAGTAACTACTACGAGTACATACTACATAGTAACGTCTACTACGCCTTTTATTTCCAAGTGAATCCTCAAAACCCCTACAAATGCAGAGCGTTTAGCTTATCTCATATTTTTTGGTGGTTTAAAAAACGCTTTTTCTAAAAACAAGTATTTAAATTCAGTTTGTTCCTATCTGATTCTACACTAAATGCCAGAAATTTATGATAACCGCATGTTGCACTGAGGCGCAGGTGGCATTTACTACTGTAGGACTACGAGTGTTTTCTTTTTACTTTTCATCCATTCTCATAAAATATTTCGTCTAAGCTATTTTTAAACATTGCTGAAAAGTATTGTTGCCAAACTGAAAATAACAGTCACTATGTCAGTTTGAACAAATAAATTCTATCCGCCTGGGGAGTTCGTGACTGTTGTATTCCTATATCGTTGTAGACTAATATACTAGTTTGCGGTTTTCGCAATATTTTTTATTACTGCTCTTCTCTTATTCCTCGTAGCGTGATGTTATATAGCCTATCGCCTTCCTCGATAAATGGACTATCTTACACTTAAAGATTTTATCAAATCGGTCCAGTAGTTCCTGAGATTAGCGCGTTCAAACAAACAAACTTTTTAGCTTTATATTATTAGTATGGATATGAGTGCGGTTAACCCGTCTGCGTCAAAAAGAGTAATGTATTTCGAACTTATACATATAATAATGTCAATTTGTATGATGTCCTTTACAGTTCAAACGTGTCAATGGATATCATCATAAATATGAGCTGTCATTGGATTTTTGTTATTTAAGATAGTGATACAGCCTATTATACATTGGTTTTGTTTTTTTTAAGCCCAATAAAATGTTCTTAGCAGTTGTTTTTATTATTATTTGGTAAGAAATTAGCTTTATCTAAATAAGATATCTTACCTTTAAAGAAATTTGAAGTTAAATTATAATTATCAAACTATAGATAAATAAACGAAAGCATTGAAAGTCTAAAGTCGTATGCTTGCCTTAAGAAGTAACCGAAGCAAAAGTTTCAGAAAAATTGAAGTAAAATTCAATGGTAGCTGAAATTGAAGAAACTTTTTCATATCATAAATATTTCATATCCCGTATGAAACCCAAAACTTGGTGAGCATCAAAAAAGGATCTCTTATTATTTTTATGCCCGAACTAAGCAAATAAGTCTTGGGGAAAGTAATCCGAAGTTATAAAACAATAACCGGGGCGGCAAATAAGATAAGCAAAACAAGTATTCGAGAGAGACTTGTTTCCTTAAAAACATCAAGTAAGTAAAACGGTACAATCATAAAAGAAAATGAATGTGATTTAGGCCTGTAAGAATCCTTTGCGAATATTGTAAACAAACTACTAAGACGTTTTATGGGTTTTACGACCTGGCATTTACCCGACCACGCCAGGAGGCAGAAGGAATGTTTTTCGAATGTGTCTATATAATATGTATGTCAATATCTTTAGAACGTTCTAGTTCTAGAGATCGCACGTTCTAAGACTAAACTTAAAAAGAGAATTGAGTCTTTTTCCTCCGTCTTTTTTTTCTCCTGGCCGACACTAGCTTATTTAGGCTTAAGTATTTGTCTTTCATAAAGCCGATGATATAATAGGTTTTGTCTATCGAGACTTTAGGAAGTTTTATTGTAACGTTTTTGGTTATTTTTAAATTTTATTAATATTATTTTAAATTTTGACGTTTGTTAAGGTATTAGTTCTTAAGACGAAATAAATTATATTAATCTTAATTTTAACAGCTTCACGGGTTTCAACATTATTACAGGATGTAATTGGATTCTATTCGATTATGAGTTTTTAAAATACCCCCATTTTTAGCTATAGGTTTTTTTCTACTAATGATTACTAGTTACCAATATTAAGTACCTATTTTTTGTTACGGTTATCTTCATCATCAGGTAATAGCATGGCCACAGCAGCGATTTTCTTTTGATTAGGTTTAAATTATTTCTGGAGTTAAAAGAGTTAAGCAAATGAAATTACGAATTATCATTTCAAAACTTAAACACAATTTATATTATGGAATCGAAAGATGAAATCGAAAGTTCATTAAAAAAATAACAAAATTTTATAACTTTGTCAAAATCATTTAAAAATTAAGGATGATTTTTATCCGACAAATAAAAATCCTAAGTACAATGTTTAGTGACGCAATTGCGTGGATCGTAATAAAACTCATGGATTAAGACTATAGTAATGAAACTTTCTTCTCATTAAAGCTGTTCTTTGTGGATCCGCCCTTTATCCGTTGGTCACGCACCTCTATTGTCCCTCATACTAAGTCATATCCATTAGAGATAGCTGTTTTATACACTTTCTCGGCCTTTTAGTTCCAAAAAAAACAATAGAGAGTAGTTTCATTGTGTTACTTTCTCCACGATACAAAATTGCTTTCGCCGGAAAAAATACAGACCCAAAAAAAAAAGTAAAACAAGTTTATTTAAAAAAGGTTTATCTGCTAATAACGTTGGCCTAAATTAGGTTTTGCTTTTAATTACATCGAAATTATTTTTCACGTCCCTTCGTTGTTGAAATTTCATAATGAAATAACATTACGGTTCAAAGAATATAATTTGGGCCTACTGGTACTTATCGGCTTAATGTGCCTACGAGGTAAAGTTGTTAGGTAAAACATTTATAACACAACCTTAGTCTGTTGTGAGAGCCTTGGTATGTCATTTAAAAGGGGTTCGTAACTGTAGCTATACACACAATGTAGCATACTAAAAATCTACTTTCTGGTATCAATTCAAAAATAGCTACTTTTCTCAAATTATGTATTCGTTAGATAACTTTGAAAAATAATTTAAATACGAAATTTTTAAAACAAAAATTAGTTTTCTGAACTTCTTCCTCATGTGAACTTTAACTATGCCAATTCTTAAATTCTTAATCCGTGTATAACTTTAAAGGGGCCCAAAGTGGAACCCTTCGCCCTGTTTTTATATATCTCTATTATACTGGTACTAAAATACTCTTAAGCAAAAATAATGCAAAAAATAGTTTCTCATTATTAAGCCATTCATTAACAACCATAATAGTGAATTAATTGATATTTAATTTAATGATGTGGTAACGTCATTACCAAAACCATTGATGACGTTATTTGGATTAATTGAGATCGATGATGTGTTTGTTTAAATACGAAGCTTAATGTTTAGTAATTTTCATTGCAACACGAAGTAACCTTATTGATTTGTATTCGGAACCCAATCTATTTTTCGGTATTTTACTTTGTATTTAGAAAGCAATGTATTTTTCGGTATTTTACTTTAAGGGTTAAAATATATACCTGTTCTTAAGCATGCATGCACAACAGCATCCTGAAAAAAAGCATGCAAGATTAAGCGTACTTCTAAATTTACATTCCCGCAAAATTCCCCCTGTAGCCCTGCGCTACAACTACTCGTAATATGCTCACAAATTACATGCCATTTGATTTTTGAGCATGATCAAAATAAGTAATTGCAGTAGAATTCCTTCGTGCTAGTTAATTACCTTGTACCTTCGTCAGTACCTTAGAATATTACGGTTACTTACCTTTCCAATGATGATATAACGAAGTTTTTAAAATGAAACAGGTAAACAAGATGGCGTTATAAAACGAAAAGGATACATTTAAATACTACAAGAAAGTATTCCCTATATTTCGTTTATTATTCCGAATTTAACTTTCCCTTCCGATAAGGAAACAGTAAACTAAAAGTTACTTTAATGTCAGTAGTTACCACAGCACATAACATTCTCAAATTACCTTTGTAATAATGCCACTAACCCGCACTTAACTGTGGACTATAAACTTAATTCGTCTCATCAAGAGATTAAACCTCAGCTAGGATAATAATTAGTCATTAATGTTATATTTTACAACTTCTACAGTACCCCTATTCAACTCATATACAACACTACTAATTCTGGCGTATCTTAGCGTATATTACGTATGCAATTAAGCCCAGGTAGACCTCGGGGACAATTAACGATGTCTACCCGCAATAAATTTAATCAGAGAGGCATGGGATGTGATAAAACATTCCCGGGACTACGAAATGTGGATACTGGGATACGGTAAGAAGATGTAATATAAAATATGTTTGAAGCGAATGTAATAATAAATTTATGTTCCTTGGTTTGGGTAATGCTTCTTACATATTTTATGTTATTTTCACTTTTAAAATCCGTGCGAGTTTTAAAAAAAAATTTTTTTTTTTATATTCAATTTAGTTTCTTTTCGACGATAAAAATCATTTCTTTAGTGACACAACTCCTTTGCTTCGAAAATATCTACTTTAGTATACTAAAAGTTAGTCCCCAGATCGTAGTATAAAATATATTTGGAATCTGCGCTGTCTGCAACTTAATCTCGAATTGAATCATTGAAAATCCGGACTTATGGAATATATTTATCGTAAAAATAAGGCCGTTAGTTTATCATGTCTTCAGATTTATATCCAAGTTTACCCAATTTGGATTATGATTTAGAACTCGTATTAGCTAATTCAAACGACTGAGCTCGTAATATTTTTTCTCACTGACAGAAATAACATCGTCAGGTATACGAGTATTTCTTTACAAAGTCATAATACTAATAAGAATTATTAGAGAGGTTTTGATTCTCAAAATTGACAAATTTATAGCTGCAAAATATGTGTTTCCCTTCGGTTTAGTTCACAGATATCATTCAAATATTTTTTTACAGTAGAAAGATATTCTAACCTGCTATCTTAGCTTAAATAGGTGGAATGGTTTGTGGACAATCAGGACGTTGATCGCTAAGTAGTGCAATTGAGACACATTCATTCTCATTTACTTCCTAATAATCTTCCTATCCATGATTATGAGGTTGTGGAACGTAAAAACAATTAACATTATATAAAAATACTCGCCTTATGGTTTACAGATATATTCAATTATATTCTAAATGGAGTCACCATTATGCTTTTTTGGAATTGAACAGTCAATACAAGTTTGGGTTACAACGCATTTTAAAATCAACGATGGCCTTTTGTATATGTATTTTTAGTGTGAATCTATTTTTTATTATGAAATTTGAATGTTTTTGTTTCCGTAGAGGAAAAAAACACCACTAATAAAATGTAAACATGGCTGTATATTAAATTAAATTTTGCTTGTTTTCGTTTTCAGGTACGTTGGGTAAACTATGGAGTACCAATTTATTAGTGGATTTTTTTGAAGCTCACTTTTGTGCAGGTAATACTTTTGTTAGTTGTTAAAAAGGGAATGATATTTTGCGAATGTATGTATGTATGTTTTTTGGCACGCTCTACATTCAAAACGGATTGACGGATTTCAACATAACGAGCTGCCATTGGATTCGTTGTGATCAGAGTTACTTAGGCTATAACAAAATTAATACAGCCTTTCCTAATTTTACCAACCAGGCTTTTTTCTAATTACCACTAACTTGTCTTATATCCATATTGCTTATATGAAACTGTTATAAAGAACTGTCAATACAATTGGAATTTAAGGGAGACTTTAACATCACAAATGAAGCTTCAATGTCGACATATCATAAAGCAATAGTTACCTCCCTAAAGATACTAACTTCAGATACAATATCACAAACAAGATACTCAACCTTTCAGGTCAAGATTATTAGAGGTACGAGTAACAGAGGGTAGGTACTTATTTTGTAGAACATATTTCGGGCGGCCGGAGGGTACCTGCTCTACAATTAGTAGCCGAATTACGTACGTTGGGGATTATTATTTTATAGTATCACGTCCCATATTTGAGCTGTAATTAACCTTTACTTAAAATACTGTTCTTGGTAACGGTTGGTTTTAAGTTACATTTTCAGTGGCTAAATAAATGGTCAAATACGCGTTGCAAGCAGGCTTGCGATACCTACCAGGTTTCGAATCTATCGTTTATATCCAATATTAAATTATACCACTAGGTACCTAAAACATTATGGAAATTATTGCTATCTAAAGGACCAAAAAATTAATAGCTATAAGCAACAACAGTGAAAAATCCCGCGCGATGGTGGAGGTAGCGCCGTCATTTTGAGGTTATTTCAAGACGTAAGCACATAAATAATAACATTTTATAAAAAAAATAACATAAATGATATACCTACCAAATTTTTTCTTTATGTATCTATTGTCCATTTGCACTCATGACAATATAAAAGTATGAGCATAATAATGTATTGCGTTACTTATTTAAAAATACAAAGCATTATAACTACAGCAAAATAAAACGCGACTTGTCACAACTTCTGTAACACCACGACTTGAATATAAATACATTAATATCTTAACGTGTTTATTGTTTCCCAAAGAATTTGTTCTTTTAACGTCGATCATTCGGTAAAATCATATTAAACGTCTATCGCAGCCGTTACCTTGACGTACTCAGTAATTTTGTTTCCAAACAAATTATACAAGTAATATTCTCGCGGGAAAGTAAAAGTGAAAATGCTATTAAGACTTCTTACTTCAAAAGGGATAAACGAAATACCTGTGTGATCAAATAATGTATGTCTGGGTTTTTACTTATAATAATATCAGTTAGGAGTTAAGGAAATTGTTATATTTCAAAGGTAACTATACAACTGAATAAAATTGAATTGTCTGTTTGCAATTTAAATATAACCGATTATTACTTCATGCATACGTAATGTATACACGGTACACGTATCAAAATATTTTTATTTTTTATTTTTGTCTGTCTGTCTGTTTGATCTGGCTAATCTCTGAAACGGCTGGTCCGATGTTCACGGGACTTTGACTGGCGGGTAACTGTTGCAATAAGCAGTAACTTGGGTTTTTTTTACTTTTGTCTCGGAATAGGTTTCCCGAAGCGAAACGAGGGCGGGTCCACTAGTTTTTAATAATTATATACGGTAAATGAAGCTTACTACATGACTGAGAGAATAGGAGGGTATTGTTATTATAGTACTTGTGTCTTTTGCACGCTCTAGTGGCTGTGCGGACGACTAAACGTCTGGACTAATTTCAATATGAGGTATCAATGGATTCATCTTCATTGTGGACACTTAAACTACATAGACTTCATAATTTCCCCTCTCACTCGATCGACCATTTACTAAGTTAACTATTCACATATTTTTTTTATTTACTGATTGATAGTTGATTAATATTGAATACGGCGTCGTAAACTTGATAATATACAAACAAATTGATAATATACAAAACAGACGGCGACCATCCTTTAATCTTTCAGGTGGCCCATCTGCTTCCTTCCTTAGCAATTCAGGCTACAAAAAATAAAGCTAAAAAAATATAGTACAATGTTTTTATGTAATTGATTGGGTGTCTGTCTGTGATACGTAGGAGCTGTTGGATGAATTTCGATTGAATTCCTCTGAGACAGTTGACACGAGACAAATGATCGAGCTGGGAACCTTATTCTTGAAGCGAAGTCCACTTTTTCTCAAATGGTAGTCTGAAATCATTGTTGATTCATCAGTAACTTATATAATTGCTGCATTTTTTCATCTTTATTTATTTTTACACAACTATTTATCTATGTATTTATTTACTAACTTCTACCAAATCTATACATCTATCCAACTAAATAAAATGTAAGTGCCTGTTTAAAATATTCAAATAACTGCTTTTTACTTAATGGCACAACATATACACGGCACATACTTTTAGCTAGTTTATTTTAATTTCGTTTTGGCATAGGTTTTCCGAAACGAAACGAGGTCGGGTCCACTAGTTAACAATAATAATAGGTCCAAACAATAGTTACCCACTAATTTAAAGCCATCTTAAAGCCCTTTTTGAGGATCGTACCTGTCAATGATGTTTATCATAGACTGCAAGAGATGGTACTGTAAGTCCATTCGCTAGTCCTATTAGATTAAATCGCATAAGAAACAGAAACATCCATGTACTTGTAAGACAATATCATACCTATAAATAAACGCAAGTCACTCGAACACAACGGAAATGTAGCAAACATTTCGTAGCATTCCTTGCTTTAATATTTGGCTTGGTTCGCAAAACATTTGCGTATATCCCGGCGAAATTATAATACTGTCTTTGAGTCACTTACCAAAGCTTTGAGCTGGAACCTCTGCCTAAGTACTTTATAACATTAACCCGAGAAGTTGGACTGAGTTACATTTCTACCGAGCAAAGAGTTCGTAATTACTACTTGTGACAGTAACTTAGAAATATAAAGGTAATTTTACATGATTAGCTGCATTGCTGGCTTAGAAAATAGTGAATGAATAAATTACGCTACTAAAGCATAGCTCTACACAATTATTTTCTTCAGTTGTAGAAATAGACAACAATAAGAGATAAAAGACACAATATTGACAAAGAAAAAAATATATATTCATCATTCAATTTTCTGCCATACTAGGAATTGAACCTTGCATCATTATGCAATATGAATTTAATCGACCTGAAACATCGTAGAAAAACGTATGCGAAGTCTGAATAATCGATATTATGTGGAAAGCAATTCATAATTGGGTCAGTGAATATCGTAATAGCAAAATTTATTTCAAATAAAGTTCCATAATCATGATACAAAACTGATATTTTATGTCTATGTTATGAGCTCCTGAAGAACCCGTACTAGGTTTTATGAGATCGCATTCCGAGCTCTTTACGATCCAAGAACATTTCTCCGTGATACAAACAAAGGGTAGATCCCTCTAAGAGAAGAACCCTTTCAAAGAATCGGCATTAGTTACGCTGAAAACTCAAAGATTCTTATTACTTTTAGCAAAGAACTTTGTTCATATTTTCCCTATATTCAATTTTGCGCTCTAAACATTTTTCCATTATTTTTCTTGAAAAATTTAATTATACATTAATACAAAAATATTTCATAGTGACTTGAACATAATATTTCTAAACAGAAGGTGCCGGTGTTCAAATCCTTTACACCCGTCGTGATTTACTATGACAAGTTAAATAACAGCAAGCGATTCTATTGTTTGTAAAATTAACATAGTCCGTTTATCGAGGAAGGCTATAGGCTATTTAATAACATCACGCTAAGATGAATAGGAGAGGAGCAACAACAAAAATATTGCGATAGCAGCAAAATTACGCGGGTGGAGCCGCGGGCGATTGCTAGTGATACATCATAAGAAAAAGGTCTTCGAATAACATAACGATTGAAGCTGAATATAACACGTATAATGAAGAATGTGACATGATCTATTGACCTTAATATCAGTGGACGAATTCTATACAACATCATCTATCTTTGCCCTAGAAACAGTGATGCTAATGTCTACATACTTTATCTTTTGTACTAAAACCCTTTGTACACTAGTATGGAAGACTGAAACCTTAATAGAAATTCTAAGTCGGATTTTAAAATGTTATTTATTTTTAACTAGACGATGCCCGCGGCTCCGCCCGCGGAAAAGTCGATAAACAAAATATTGATTTTATCCCAAGGGAACCTATAATCGGGATAAAATGTATCCNAATAAAAAATACATAGTCTATGGTCCTAGCACTGTAGAGACAAATCCCATAATACCTTACATGCTAAAATTCGTCCAGCAGTTTATGCTGTAGAGCGTACCAAAAATGGACAAACATACAAACTTACCCACATGCATTATACGCTCGAAAAACCATTACTCTCCTCTTAGCAGTCAGGTAAAAATCTCAACAGTAAACCTAAATGAACTGATGAATAATCGCAAACTAAAGTTAAATTTAACTTGGTATAAAGGTACATTAACAAGAAGTTAATATCAGCTGGCTAACTAACAAGAGTTGAAGTGAACCCTTCATGTTAGCACTTGAAACACACTTGTTCGTTAGAGCACGTATCTAATTTCACTTCACTTAGTTTCACAAAGTTCTCTCCGTATTCTATTTACCTCTATTCAAGACCAATTTAAAAATAAACAGTGCTACTGAATGAATATACGTCGATAACAATAGTGTGATCAGAATTTCAAGGACTAGTACTGTGTAATTGATAGAGAAACAAAAAACGAGTGTGATTTAGATCACAGGAATGAAGTAAACCTTATTTTTTTAATACTTTTTTTGACGTGAATACGTCTTTAAATTTTATTACGGTCTTTAATTTAGCTACGGGAGTAATCCTAAAAAACTAATCACAAAATTGGGGGATACATTTTGGCGGTGTAGTTTCGAATGTATCGTCTCCATACAAAATTAAATTATACCACTGGGTAGCTAAAGAACCAAAAATGTATTACAATAAGCGAGAATAGTGAAAAATTGCGCGCGGTAAAGGGGGGAGCGCTGCCATTTTGAAGGTATATTACGACGTAAAATATATACTATACTTTTCCTACTTTTACTTTTTTTACTTCCACAAAGAGACAAAATATAGACCTATAACTCCGCAATTAATTCCTCATACTAAATCCTTCAGGTTCCTACATCCTGAAATAGTAAATCACCCACATAATAGTACACATTTTGAAGACGGATTTAAAGGGTAGAGGTTTATTCCCCATGAAAGAAGGGATTCAAACATGGGGCTTAAGGTGATTACGAGTATGAATAAAGGATATTTGGATGTAACAGGGTAGTATTGTTTCTGCGTAGTAGATGAGTTACACCTTTACGTTTCTCATACATTTTTAGATTAAGGGATTTACTTTTTAATTTATGTGGACTAGAGTATCCACTCTCTTAGATGAATTCGATCTTAATTCAAGTTCAACATTCCTGGCTAACAATTAAACTTAACTTAATATGTTACAATTAAATTTAATGACTTTCAAAGTTATTATTTTCTGGCTAAAACGCTTCTTATACGCAGTGTTAATCAGCCTATTCATACAAAATCCTAACATACTCTTTTCTTTAACTAACTTAATATACCTACACGAAGGAAAGCAAGATTGCAAATCGTTGATTAAATCCTCATCTGCACACTAGTTACGTGATTACGTCACTCAGCTACCACGTTTGTAGGTCAAATCGAATCGGCCAATACGCGAACTCTCATGCCTCAGTAATATGTGCTATTACCGAATGTTCATTTTCAGTTGGAATTGGAAATTGGAAATTGGAAATATTATTACGGCTGCTTGGTTTGAATAATCAGAATTTGTATTATTGATGTTTAGTACACCTTTAGGGGGTCAGCAAATGAGGATTTGTTGGTAAGGTCATTAAAACCGTTGATTACGGTACCTCCTGTGGCACAATAAATAAATAAATGCTAATAAATAAACGCTAACACATTAATACCCCCGCAGTAGGATTCCCTGTGTCGCGGGTGGCATGGACAAATCAAATAATACAACACTAACACCCATGACCCGATAACAAACATTTATCTGTCACATAAATATCTGCCCTGGCCGGGAATCGAACCCGGGACCCCTCGCATCGCAGGCAGGGTCACTATCAACTAGGCTACGGGGTCGTCAAACGCTTAACCAAGCGTATAAAAAGCATAGATACTCGTAGATATACAAAACACTAAGAACGAATAATAGGTAAATCGTGAATACCTTCTTTTTAGTTCTCCTTTTCAAGAAAATAATGTATTTTAATTTTGCAAAAACCTGTATAGGGTATTACTAAAACTATGAATTTCTGTAACACTGCTTAAAGCAACAAAGTTTGGATCAATCTCTTCAATGTAACGTTCTTGGTATAATATCCTGAGTAAACTTTAATGGTTTCATTCAAGTTGACAATCTTATTTGCTATGAGCCTTTAAAGCAAGCTTAAACGCCTGTTTAACTTTACCTTGATTGTTTTTCCGATAGTTTCGTGTTGAAATATTTGAGGCGTGTAATAATAGTGCTTAGTTTCAAGATTGTATCCATTTGTGGAAATAGTGGAAAAACAAGCAAAATAACTACGTTGGGGATATTAGCATTCTTTAATATTCATAAGAGGATATTATTTTTTTACGTACTTAGGACTCTTACAGTGTTTTTACATAATAAGCATCAAATGTATTGTATTTTAGAAGGTCCTAGTATATGGTTTGGAACCACAGTTGGATCCAGCAGGTAGTAATGATGTCGATATGCCTTCAAGGAACCAGCAACACTATTAGAGTTATTAAAACGCCGCCATAGCAAAAGTTGTCCCATACGAGGAGCATTTAATAAAGGTACAAGAAAATTTAAAATTTGGAATATACTGTGTTTATAATTAATGCCTGCTTGGGTGTTAAAAATTCAGGCTTCTAGTTTTATCCCAAACGAAGAAAGAATCAAGAGATCAAATAAACATTATGAGAGAATATGTATGTGACAAAAAAACGACTGCCCGGTCTTCTAGTAGTACGTAAATAGTAAACGAAATCACGTAGGCGAACTCAAAACTGTAATACGAGTTCCAATGACCACTAAAATAGTAGACATTGTAACCCCTTTGTTCTAACTATTATAAGGACCGAACTTAGCGAACTTTGTAGCTACATTACACGCACGGACACTCAAAAACTTTGTACACATACAAAGTTAAGTCCTCCGAAGCTTGCAGCGATAAACATTGTTGTACAAACAAAGCTCACCCGATAACAATATCAACTCCAGTGGTATTACGCGTAAATTATAACTTGAGGTTCGTAATTTACAAACGTCTATAAACGGCTGGCGTGTAATAAGTGATCAATGAAGTTTAGTAACTGTGATCGATGTTTGTACTTAAGTAACTGCTAGTGGTGAAATTTCTTGTACACTTCCGTGAATTAAAACTATAGTAGCTTGCGATCTTATTAAAGATTATTTTCTGAGCTTTATATACATTACGATGTTAGAAGCATTACCCTCATTTTTATGTACGAATGTATGTATAATCTGTCTCTTTGGCACACTCTGCAACCAAATTAGCTAGATAGATAACACAAGTGTTGTGTTATTGAATGTTTTGTTATTTTGTTTTTCTATAGTCAGTGATCAGTGATTTCTAATAAAAAACGAAATTATATAAGTTTTTTTTTTAAGTCCGTTGTAAGTCTTTCTAAAAACCACTTAAGTTTGTCACATAAATTGATTTTTGACTGAGAATTAATACGAAACCCGTCACTACAATCCAGTTGACACACTACTGCGAACTTCAAAATAATAACCGAAAGTATTTTCTACAAAAAATCTCGAACTTTACCTAACATGAAGTAGCTTACTAATGAGCCGTACAAAGTTCTGGGTTTCTCACTGAAAGGAGCAAGTAACTAAACGTATCTTCAACTTGAAGATTTCTTTGCGATTTCTACTGAAAGAACGCTGTAATATGTTTCAGCGCTTTGCTGAAATGTACTTAAGTTTCTCGGTCTTTCTCAATACTCCTTTGCGAGGGTGTAAAGGCCTTTTGCGGGGTGAAGAGTCCCTAACAACCGTCCTTAGCGTTAATGTAGCCAACGTTTCAGCTAAAAATGTAAACATACGCAAAGTCAAGACTAAAAATGGGAAGTAAACGGGTGGGTCATTCAAATGAGTACCGACCAAAGTCAAATATTTGTAGGCACTACAGATAAAATTATAAGTTTGTATATAATAACGTTAAAATTAACAAAGTAAAAGTGAATCTAATAGTTCTTAAAATTTAAAGCGCTGTTTTGAAAAATTGCGACATACAGGTTACTATGATATTGATTATGTATAAGCAAACGATAGTTATATAGATATATATTCACTATGTTACTAAATTATATCTGCATTTTTAAGTCCTATTAACATGAAAAATGCAGTAATAACACACTTTCCCTCCCGTATATCCCAAGAAATTCGCAACGTGCCAATATGAAAATTCCTAGCTATGCTTGAGAATGGGCCCAACTCATATTTCCTTAGAGATGTCTTTTTGTTCACGAATATTATCGCTAAAGAGAGAAGAGATTTATAGACTAGGACTTATTGTGTTTTAGTTTATCGTGAATGATATTAAAGGAGTGAATAGACATTGTATTACAGCGATTAAAAATTTTGTTCTAAGGAAATACTAATATCACGAAAATTGTTTTTCTTTAGGCAATATCCTTCGTCATTTATCAGATCCAGATATCATTTTAGAACAATACTTTTTACACCAAATCGAATGAACTTCACTTGATGCAGTTGTGTCGTTTTGGTTCTGAATGTCTTTGCCCAATTTCTGCATTTATCCCAAAACCACCAGGAATTGGATCAAATCAGCCTTGCAAGCTTAGATTACGAATTCCAGGAGAGATGAAATTAAATAAAATCATTATCAATAACACAACGCATGATATCAAACAAAACTCACACACATACACCATTTAGCCTATCACTAGAGTAAGTGAAAAGCAAATCTACATTCGTTTATTTTGTCACAAAACCTTTTAGAGAAGAGTTTAAAGTAAGTAGGGTTTTAATGATTATTTAGTATCGTAATTTAAAATTAATATCTCGGAGCACTTGTTCAAAAGCGCTAAATTAAATATTAGCGTTCACCCGCTTCTGAAGATTTTGCGAATATTGATAGACTTCCAACTTACGGCGGTAAGTCTAGACATACTTTATTATTTTCGCTAAAAGCATATTTATACCAAGTTTATCAACAAACTTAATTAAGATCTCTCATACATAACTAAGTAGAATAGTTTGAACAGCTTAAAATGTTTGCTTTTTAAATAATCACCGACATGAACGTAATGGATTGGTTTAATTGAATTTTCACTTACTTATAGACTCTCCCAAATTATTTTAAATTTTACTTTGAGAATGTTTACGTTTACAAAATGTACCCGCATGAAAATAATGTTGTTCATTTTCGTCAGGCGTTTCGTGTTGTCCATATTTTATTCACTCAGGTATTCAGGTGGAGTTTAAAGTACGTAATTCAAATAAGATACATTTATTTTTTGCTGTTCAAATAAATCACCTAAAAGTCATTAATTACCTTATTCATTTCTGTTTTAAATAATATTTTCCCTTTGAAATTGGGCCTAGATACCTACTTGCTTTTAACAATCAACGATTCCTTTAGAAGAACAATTCTTTAGACATCATTTTGTTTTACCCGTGATAGTTTAAAATCAATCTCACTAGGTTACAATATTCGTATATAAAATCTAGTTAGTAAATTTTTTTTTAAATCGTAATACAGAAATGCAACATACAAATGGATAATTCTCGTCAAAGAAAAAAACTAGCAAAGCCAAAATTGTCAAAGGTAGCGTTAATTCATTACCAACTAGGTCATCGCATGTATTGAAACGCAACATGGGTTTGGCTTTGTGGTGCAACAAATTAAAATCAGCCCCGGTTCCCAGAAATCGAGATAAACACTGAAGTCCCAATTACAAAACCATACGAACGTATTGAAAGCGATTGGTCGGATAACGCTTTGTCGAGCTCGTATTGCGAAATGGGAATGATTCTAGTGTTAAGCAGAACTCTTCAATATTACTATTTGAACAGTTCATGAAACTAAAGCATAGTATAGCTTAGTATTAACGACGCATTAATTAGGGAACTTTGGCTTTGTTCCAATTTTGAATAGGTGACCGTTAATGGAAAACTTCTTAAGGTTGATTGTTGGACGGACTTACCTTTAATACCGGTTGTAATAAAATTTTTGTTGAATATTCTTATAGACCTGCGGCATTTATCAATTCTAAATGATCATCGAATATAAAAGTGTAATTAGTTCTATTTCGTAGTGCACGACATATCGTCAGTCCTTTCTTAGATGGCAGTCATTGTCATGTCGAAGAACTTCGGGTAGTATAAAAACTCGAGTTGGTGTCCCGAACAAATCTCCATTGAATAATCAAAAAAATATTCAATCATAGCACAAAAATGTACACATCTCTAACGAAAGTAATCATTTTGTCATACAGTTTTATTTATAACCATGACATTAACTTATAATTGATTTTTCGAAATGTAAAAGTAAGCAAGACAAAAAACTACTACCAAGCGTGAGCAATTAAGTAACATCGCAATTAAATAAACGGTTCAGGTCTCAGAGATTTCTATGAAGAGAGATCTAATGCCAATTCAATAGTACAAAAAGTTGGTTAAGACTGAAAGATAGAAGTCCTTTACACTTTTAAATTGCATATTCTCTACCGCAGGTCAGAGTGCCCATAACAATATCGTTGTTAAAGTCTCAATGGAAAGCAAACTAGTTTGCTATTGAAAATTTTGAGCCACCTTCAAATAGTTTATAAGAAGCAATCAACTAAGCGGCCGTGCAGTACGTGGTTGGAACTACAATGTGCCTAAGAGTTTTCAATTCTTAGAACACGCTGAATAGCGTGAAACGAGTTCTTTATAAGTTAGCAAAAGTTTTAGATTAAATTGTGTCACTTTGGTTTGGTTACGAATGTGGTTGTGACTAAATAAGTTTGGTTGTGACTAAATACGGAGCAAAATAAAACGTGTCAAGATATTATAGAAACATCATGCGCGATCATCAGTAAATGCTAACTATGGAATGAGCTTGTTTGTGATGAAATCGTGGGGCACATGACGTGAAGTTCCTTAAAAACTAAGTATTTTATAAAAGGCGTTAAAAATGATTTTCAAAATGTTTCATTCCATTTTAGATATAAAACGAAAATAATAAATTAACATAAATTGCGTAAAGAATTGTATTCTTGATTAGGCTTTCCTACATTTTTGAGTCCATAGTTTTAGTTTTTGAACTTATTGTTTGAACAACACGGACACTGTAATTGGCCTAGTTACTGTTTATGTTATGCTACTGTTAGCAATGACTGTTACAATTGTAACTGTAAGCGCTTCGTTTTTCCTTAGTCCCATTTAATAGCTCATTATCAACCCATCGCGTTTTCTGGACAGTTGAAAAGAAACAGTTGGTCGTTAGCGAACATTTTGTGTTTTGACGGTTAGACCAACGGCACTCAGTGGTTCATTAAGTTTATATTAGGAGAAGGCATCAAATATTTAATGATTTTATTGTAAATGTTCGAAAGAAAATACACACAATACAACATTATTTATTGTACAGTAAAAAGAAAGGCCTTCGCTTATTTCTGTTGTCAAGGTAGCAAGCAAGGAGAACTAATATAAATACTACAAAAAACTTCTAAAAAATATTAGGATACCCGTACTTGATTTGCTTCTGTAAAACGTTGCTACTCAATCATTTCAGGCGCTGTTTAAATTTATTTCAATTGATATACCTGTTGATATTATAACCCATTCCAAATTTCATCACAATCAATCTAGTGGATAAAAGTAACAAATAAACTAACAGACTTTCGCATTTATAATATCAAAGATAACGTCGCAAATAATATTCAATGGAAGAAAAAAAGTGTTTTCTTATTTGTATCACCTAAAACTAAGTTTGAATCTCGACTACATTGTTATTTATTATGCTTATCGGTGCGTCTTCTACTGATATAATTTATTTTCTTCATCTAACAAACAACACCACTACTTGTCTGACCTTGTGAGTAGTGTGAGACCACAATTGTATTACTTTTTTGTTTTGCTACTTTTTCCTCGCAAAATGTTTTAGAAGAATATTTCTTCGAAAAAGCTTTATGAAAACACTAGAGATATAAAAGCTTAGAAAGAGTTTCGTTTTAATAAAGAAAAATATAAAAATGATTAGCTAGAGCTTTAATTGCTCGTGTTTTTATAGAACTATAAGAGCTTTGTATAATATTATAGTTACTTATTTTTGAATTCCAAAAAAAAAATTAGGGTTATAAGTTATCCTAAGAGGTTCCCCTTTACATACTGTATCCCCGGACAAATGCGTACCTACGGCTAAATTGTCGTTGATAAAATCATAAATGCAACTTTTTAATAGAATTTTCAACCACCTCAAGTTTCTGTTTGCAATTTGAGCATGCAAGCTGGGACACATTATTAATATTAGCATAGAAAAATTTGTGGTTTATTTTAGAAAACGAGCTCATAAAATGTTATATGAGTTAATAAAACTCGGTCCTCTTATGAAATGCGTCGCACGTGTGAGCATAAGGCTTTATGCCAAAAGACGGTAATTGGTGTCGGACCATCGTATGCTAATTAGTCAACATTTTCCAAGAACATTTTTGTATTGAAACATTCTTGTAGAGTTTATTTTTTTTATAAACTTTGATCTTAAAGCCCTGACTACACAGTTTGTAGCAACGTTACAACGTAAGAACTGATGTATAAAATATTTCCATAATAGAACATTACCAATTCGAGTTAACATTTTTAGCACTCTTAATTTTACTATCTATTATTCTCACAGTACACAAATATTTCAAATCATCCCGTGCTATTAATACATTCTACTACCTATCTGAAGTACCTTCTAGAACGATTCTTTTCATCTTATCCACACTTAGATGAAACCACAATAGTTTGTGAGGTAGTAGGCGTGTGTGGGCGTTCATATATCATTAGCAGTTATAAATGATGAAGGTTTGATCGTTCCATCAACGTTTTGCGGCAAAGAAGTACGAATATATAACAATAACTTCATAATGATTGTATATGTATCTATAATTTAATTCCTACGACGATGCAACTTGAAATAAGGCCATGGTAAAAAGAACTAGAGAATTTAGTCTTCTTCAAATAATGTTAATATTAGCGTTGACCAATTAATAGAGTTCAAAGCTACAGCATTGCCCTTATTTAAATTGCCTAGTAGGATATTACTCAAAGTGAGAATTGATTTCCATAGCTTGTAAATCATAGTCAGATTAGCAATTAATTGATTTGTTCTATATGGGACGTTATTTAAGATACCTTTTCTTAGCTTCCGGTTGCTAGAAACTTGAGTGACATTGCTCAGTTGTCTTACTTGTATCATGACTTGCCATTGAATTCCGCATCGTAAGACATTTTGTGTCAAATAAATGTTTCATCCTTGATCACAAATCTTAGGTCAGTATTTGAATTCTGCACGCAGCTCTAATTTTCCAAGTTACTCGTACGTGCGTATCCTCCATAATTCCCAATTCTTACTAATACTCTCAAATGTGTGCCTCAAAAATCAACGGCTATTTTGTCCGTTTCCTATATTAACAACGTTCAAATGGAAAATCTTTTCCGTATTAGTTGGAAATTGAGTTATGAGGATAAGTGCTGAAATAATATGGAACTATGGCACATTTTCCAATGACTACAGAATAAGGGAGGTTTCAGCTTGTCATGTTCCGGCTGAAGACTTGGAAGCTACATTACACATATACGTGACTGTTAGTGGCCACAACTTTCAGTGTTTCAGTTTTCAGTGTTTGAGGGCACTTTAAGTCATTAATCCAGGTTTCTATATTCATTTGACAGTAGTTTAACGATGTTCGATTTTCTTGGACAGCATAGAAATTTCCGACACATTGGCCACTAGATCCTTTACCAATCTACATTGGACCAGCGTGGTGGAATATACTCTTGTCTTCCTCAGTTATGAGAAGAAACCTGTGCTCAGTAGTGAGCCATTAATGAATTGTGACCAAGTTTTTCATTCTCACAGGCACTTTTACATTTTGTTGTGTTAAGAAGAATTTACGTAATGCAATCCCAGGTTTGCTGCTCGAGATTGTAGGAAAAAGATGCAGGTCTTTGTGGAATCCTCTTTAGCTTTTATTTTCAAGGAATTTTAAATAATATATTTCTCGTAGTTTAAGATTACATTAACATGTAGGAGACTGGTATTCATAGTCCTAATGTTTAATGAAAAGTACTTCAACATACTGTCAAAGCATATATCACGTTTATAGTTTAATACCTTAACATGGACATTGTTGCAACAATATTTACTTTTATCGAATCCTATCTACGAATCTTATATTAATAAATAAAAAGACAGCGTACGTGTTTTTGTCACTAAACTATATACTGAAGGGACCATCCATATTAAAAACTCTCCTATATTATATAAAAATTGAAGGTAAAGAGTACCTGATGTGGAAAATATGTGGAAGAACAATTTCTGCTCAGTCTTTTATACAACATGTTTTCTTAATTATCATAATTGCTGTTACTCATATACTGCAAATTAACTATAAGTTAGTGTAATCAACAGCAATAATCAACTTACGTAGTAACACAGTAAACAAATCACGCATAATTAACAATTGACTTTAATCAGTATTACCTCTTATTGAATGTGTAATTTAAACCCACACACACGCACACATTATTTATTCCGTATATGAATATGACATCAAAGATAAGACAGATTTATTTAAGTGTGTTGACCTGCTAATGCTGACACGCGTCGCTATATAGAGTTCTAATGGGTTTTATGAGTCTTCCTAATGTCGACTTTATGTCTTTACTAGGTGCTTATATGCATATGTGAGTGAATTTGCCTGTCATACATTAAGTGCCTATGCTGGGCTTAAAAATGCTTGTCTAATATGCCTACAGGGAGATATGAAAGCATTTATACGACCTCGTAACCCAGTAGTGTCCATATACATACTAATTCCCGGTTGAGGGTTACTCATACTTCATCTCTCAGTTTAATTGTCTCATATTGTTGTAATCTTACAATTTTCTGTAAATTGATAAAATGCTCATCATTATTAGTTTGAATGGTCCCTTAAAGTATCTCGGCAACAGAATCTCTTATCGAGTTCAATTGTGATATTAAATCATTCGCGCTAAGTACATTAAATGTGCCTGACCCTGTAATTAATATAGATCAACTACTTTGAAGGAAAAAATGTGTGCAATTCACGATGGCAGAAGTGGAACCTTCAAAAATTTTAGCTTCAAGGTAATGGGATGAATGTAATGGCACGTCTACAAAACACCAAGTCACCATTCTAAAAACTCATAACGTCATCCATTATGACAGCTTGTAACAGTTTACTTTTTGTATTTCAAATTTATTTTAAGTTTTATTATTAGAATCAGATGTCACTGTACTCAAAACAGTATTTAATACTTGACAAAATAGTACTACTAACACGACAGTAGATGTCGCTAGTAAGAAACTCCCGTGCTGTTATCTTGTAGCCAAGGAGAAACAGTGTATAATAATGCTTCCTATCTCATTTTCTCTCACGTAATTTATGTGTCTGTCTCTTTTTACTGTCGCTGTTTTGTTTCTTTGACTTTAAAATCACAACGACGGCAAAAAATATTTCATTTCAAAAAAGAAATAACGAATATTTAGTGAATAAAGTTGTAATACATAATTATTTTCTGTGCATGTTTCATTGACTTTTTCAAATTGACCTTTGGAACAAAGCAATTATGTTTGGTAACGATGCATAAAATATTAAAACAAATCAAATCATTTAATTTTTTTTTTAACTTTATTCTTCAGCTATAAAATATCAAAGTGAAACAAGTTTTGACATGTTATAAAAAGTTGCTTTCAATTCGTTCACAATAAATATATTTCGTGACTTTAGTTTCTATTAAAAGTAAGATTGTTTTAAGTCGCGTTCTTACAACAGATGGAAAATATAATTAATAGTTATATGTTAGAAATACCTAACAATATTTACATACCCCCAAAAAGGGTATTATCAAAATAGCCTTGGTGTTTTATGGCATTGCATCTTTTCTTAATACTCTACAAACATGTCAAGTTCCATGTAAATCGTTACAGCGATACCCATGCACACAAATGGAAGCAATAAACTCAAAATCCAATAAATAAAAAAGCATTGGTTTCTAAGTCAATAACAAAGCCTAATTGCATTCAAATTTTCAAAAAATATCCATTGTTCACTTTTCACTTTGTTTTCATTTTATTATCTCGAGTAGTATAGATATTAATAATATTGAAAAACTATAAAAATTAAATCAATTACTCATTTCCAATGCCCTCACACTGTACATTTACATCTATTTATAGTAAAATGTAAACCCTACGGTATAGTTAATTTCACTGTAATTGTAACCAACCCATCTATTATCCACTTAAGATACTAATATACGTAGTTTCACGACGTAAATATCCTGTCCGCATTACAAAACGCTATCTTTAAATGAGATGTTCATAAAGTTATATTATGGGGACCGGACTGAATAATTTATGCGGGATTTTCCCTTATGGACCCTAACATGAACCTTTGGGCCAAATCGTAACATTAACTTATATAAGTGCCTTTGCTATCGTCTTAGCAAGCTTGAAAGGACCTAAGTAATTACGTGATTTTATAATGAAAGGTTTATCTAGCAGAATGTTTCTTGTGATCTAACGAGGTAATTATACGAGATGCTTAATGTATTAGCCTATAGCCGCTTTGTGTCGATCTTGAGTGATCGAATAATTAAACTATGAAGGGCGCATTCGGAAAGTGAATAGGTGTCTGCTAGTGGCAAGAATTTCTTGAGCATTTCCGTGCTTCGGAAGACACTCTAAGCTGTCAATCTCAGTTTTTATAATTAGATGACAGTACTAAAGCCATATAATATAACAAGTTTCCATTACGTGAGTTCCAACTCTAAAGTGGCGTAGTGGATTATGCTATAGGCCTTTTCAGTTATAAGCATTGCCGTCATTGGGTTGAAGCTAATTAAATTACAATTGCCTTAAGGGTTTACTCAGGTCGACCACACATCAGTGCTACACGTGTCAATTTGAAGAAATATACGCACCCGATACAGATGAGTCTTGATACTGACGACACATGGTTTTGGTGACACTTGATACCTATTATGCAAAATAAAAAATGGCGCGATAAATGCAAAATTGGCAGGTTCCGACTATTATGCTACTCGTACTACAATAATAAATAGTTTCAATAAATATAGAAAACTAAAATCACTCATAAGCATTTTTTCTCCACTACTTTTGCTACAGAAACCTCGTTAATCCACAAGCGAACTCAATCAGAAACTTCTTAGGAATACCTCCTTTGAACATTCTAAACTATTCAAATTACAGATCTATTCAACTAAGAAACCTATTCAAATTGGCAATCTTTTAAGTTGTGGAATGCGATCATCTTTTCAGAACTATGAAGTAACTTAGAGTTCTAGTCAGGCCAAAATAAGACTGATATTAACGGGAATCATTAATCAGGCCATTATACTGGTTGAATCGAGCACTTAATACAGATCATTACATTCATTATCTCTTGTTTACAAACGAGAATTCGTTTTTCTGTGAACCGAATTGAGAATAGACGGTTGTTTATTTGGCAATATATCTTCATTAATTTCACCGATTGTATTCTTCATTGTGAAGCCTTCGGCGTCAGAGGGCGCTATTGAATAGAAAAACGGTTTAATATGAACATTGAATAGACTTGTTAAGAGTCTATTAAAATCTGGCTATTGTTAGAGCACCTTGTGTAGAATTTTCTGAGCTACAGTGCCATGTTTTTCATGCTTCAAATATATTATTTCCATAATATTTTTATGAATTATTTGGTGGTAAACAGCCAACTAAGTTAACAACTCGGTTCGCTTGATTGGTTTATGAGTATGGTGAACAACTGTAATTTAATTGCCTATTATTGGCATTTCTCCAATGCATAATGTCTCTCAAGTCTTCAAGAAATTATAAATAGGCTTTGACTAAATAAGTGCGTCTACCCAGGAGCAGTAATACCTAATCAAGCATAAGCGGTTATATAATAATTTTATGATATTTGGAATTGCATTTATGATTAACTACTAAATTAATTGTCATGTCAAAATGAATGTGTTATTCAGTTGGTAGGCGCTCGAGGCAAATGTCAGATGCAATGTTGTTCAACTGTTGTTCAACAGTGAATATAACATTGAATTGTTTAAAGGTATTGGCTGCGTATTACCTTGTGTTTCCGGTCAGTATTTATAAGGAAACCAAAACATTCAGTGCTATTTATATAAGTCACATATTTAAGGAGCTCTCTAATAGTCAAAGACTAGAGAATCTTACATAACCGAGTAGGCCGATTATATGTACTCTCTTCACTCCTCCCGATTGGCAGCAATTTATATTCAAAAAATATTCAGCCAAGTAATAAAAACATTTTAGGGATGATGAAGTATTAAGTACATCAAAAGAATTTCAAATGAAGCTCACAATTTCAAAGGAATCTTGGCCAAAAAAATGTAGAAACTGTCCAAGTGCACTTTGTCCGCACAAAGGTAGACAGTGAATAGAATTTTGGGCTCAAAAACTTTGAATTTACACTTGTTCAAGAGCGATATTCCCGTGGACATGTCTATTCATAGGTCTTTTGCCTAACAATAATAGAGAAGTCGTCTAAAATTTTCTAGGAGTTGGTAAAGATTTTTATTCTAAGCACGTACAAACTGTTGAGAGAGACATTAGTTAAATCGCGAGTGAAATTACCCGAGTTGCGAAAATATTCGTACCGATCCATATGGCGTAGTTCGGCAAATGTTTCGACATTGTTATGTCGCGCATGCGGGAGAAAGTTCCGGGTGAATTCTAAAGCAATTGCAACCACGAGTGAACTGAATTCCATTATTGTTCTATTTAGAAAGTGTACGTGATTTCGGACATTTTATTGTCATGATATTTTTATAGTCAGTTTCGATGTATCGAATTTTAAAGTTTTTTATTATTATTCCTGATGATATATCATAATTATTATGTTTAAATGTGATTTTTGTACGAGAAAAAATCTATTTACAACCAATTGTGTATTGTAGTGATAAAAATTACAATAAATGTAGTATCACATTTCGTAGCAATTTTTAACATACCAGTCTTGCATCGCTGCATTTATACCGAGTTAGGTCTCTTCGTGTAAGATTATTCTCTCACCGGAGATTGTGGGAAAATTAGCTTCCATGAAAATAGGACAGCTTTCATTATTTCCAAGAACTAAACAATATTCTAAGTACAGAAACATTTTAACTATAATTTTTTGTATGAAGAGAAAAATACATGGCAAAAGTCGTTACATCAGAGATTAGTGATAGAGTAATATTATAATTTCAGTGTAGTAATATAATTTTAGTGTAGTAATTAGAGAAGAGTTCAAGTATTACGTAACGCAATTTTTGGAGATTTTTGACCCTCCCCCCCACATAACGCGCTGTAACGTTTTTCTCACCTCTTCTTTCCTTTCCTTAAGCGTTACGTAACACACAATTGCCCATTTTTTATCTAATAATGTTGCCAATTTTCTGAGTTTTTAGTAATAAAAAAACTATGTTACGTAACGAGTTCTTCGACTCCCCTATGTGCGTTACATATCATAACATTTTACAAATCTTCCCTCCCCCGAATTGTGTTACGTAATTCTTGAATACTCCCCTAATAATAATAATTAGCCTCTAGTAAACAAACCAAATATCAGAAGATTTTATACTAGAAGGCAACACAATACTTAATGTTTATAAAGACTAACTATAAATTGCTTAATTACTTAGACGTAATTTATTTACTATGAAAATGTAAGGTTCATATTTCAAAGCAATAACTATCATAGGCTTGTTTTAACCGCAACGAGTACTAGCGTGGTCGCTCGGTAGCCATTACGTTAACAGTCGGTCTTTGAACCAAAGTGGAAACGGTTAATTAACTACCGAACAGCTGCAGTCGGCAAACAATCAGTGAACAAAGGAAACGGACAAACGAATGTCTAGATTGCACCAAGTTATTGCAGGCAATCTGATGGTGGGTTTAGAGATATTCTCACTAATACTATATGTATATACATCCTTAGTTAATTTAGGAGTGAATTTCTATAAACCTACAATACCAGTGACCAGGTCTCAATCAAAACACTTAAATCTAGTTAACCTAGTTAATAAACTCAATTATCATCGAAATTACAAACAGTCAATTATCGGAACTCAAAGCAGTATGATAATGGGAAGACACAATTAACTACGAATGTAACCAGACTAATGAAGTTATATTAATGGCGAATTCCTTTGACAATAGTCAAAGAGCGTACAATGAATGAAATAGAGGAAGGACTTAGATGTTCTATTAATTCAAAAACCTGTATGTACCCCAAAGACAATTCGCTTTGTACACATCAAATATTAACTATGTTATACGCGTATAATTTTGTGTATATTTGCTTTTTCTCTTACAATTATATTACTGAAATAACCATCAAAACAACGGTAATCACATTGAATAGGTTTCCGAAAGCGAAGCGAAAGTGGATTTTAAATTCAGTAGTATTGTTACGGTTATTATTATTCTAATCGTAACTTGGTTGAAGGGTCTAATAACGAAATTATCTTTGTTACAGGTAGGAGGTATGCGGGCTCAAAAGATACCCGCTGCCTTGCTGCTGCTCTTCGCAATAGATTCCTTACATGCAAATCGGAGGAAACAGAAGGAAAAAGTCTTACAGCCATTGACCAACATATGCGACATCAGCGACAGGGACTCGAAAGTCCATTGTTACTGCGAATACAGCCAGGAAATAAACGAAGCCATCAAAACAGAATGTTGGGTCTTCAACGGAGGCATAGAAACCACCGATCCACTATGGGCAAGCTTTACCTCCCAGTCCAATATAGAAACGCTAGCGTTCAATGTCCGAGCTGATGGAGGACTCAGTTTTGTCCCAACTAGAGTAATGAGATATCTCAGAAAACTAAGACACTTTAGCATAAAATTCAGTTCTATACCGAGAATTGAAGGATACACTTTCGTAAATATCACTTCGGTCCAAGAGATGACCATGACGAAGAATCAGATAGCCGCGCTAAGCAAATACGCATTTTATAACCTACCCAACCTAACTGTCCTCACTTTAGATGAGAACCGAATAAAGAAAGTCGAGACGGACACGTTTTATGAATTACCAGCTCTGCAAAAACTTTTCTTAACAAGCAATAATATAAGTACTATAGAGGACGGGGCATTCAGACATTTAGTCAATTTGTTCGAGCTAGAATTGGATAGGAATAACATAAGTGAACTCAAGAAGGAATGTTTTGACGGGCTCGCTAATCTAAAACGTCTAGACCTAAGGAGAAATAAGTTAGCTATCCTAAATTCGTTTACCTTTACTGAGTTGTGGAATCTTCAGGAGTTGTTATTAGATTATAATGAGATTTATATACTAGCTCAAAGAACCTTTGATGGGTTATCTCAGTTGAAGAAGCTAAGCTTGAGTCACAATAAGTTGGTAACGCTAGTTGGGGGTTTGTTTGAGGGAGTTCGAGGTTTGTCTGCCTTAGATTTAAGATACAACAAACTGAAGAGATTTACTTTCGACAACCTTAAACCTATCTACGACAATTTGAAGATGCAGAAAAGCTATATATATTTGGACGGTATGTATATTAAAATTTTATTTTCACCTACAAATTATAATGATGTCTGTAATGTTACGCATCGGTCAATTAAACATCAGTTAATTTATTACGCAAAATTTAATTTATAGGTTTATTATAATCCTACAGTATTTTTTTATTAATAACACTCAAACATATATTTACATCCGCTACATGTTGTGTGGCCATAATTTCCAGTTTAATAAGAATATCTCGTATTAATTGAATATTATTATTTAATGTGATGTAAATTGGACTATCACTAATCAAATGGTCAATTTGCATGTGATTAATGTATTCGTCCATGATTAATAATAATTGGAATATGCGATTACGACTTGAGGGATAAATTCTTGATTGTTTCTAATTATAATAGTTTTACTATATTGTTAAGAATATAATTTAATAAATTATTTAAACTTTGTAAAATACATTTTTTTTTTGCTGAATAAATTAATTTTTGTTTTTCATAAGTAAAATTAATTATACGATAAAATATTGATCCTTGTGTTAAAGAAAACTTCATCTCCGTTGATTGATGAAAAAGAGCGAATGAAAATTTATAAATTGGATTATAAATCGAATTATGATGTTTTCAATTGGTTCAAAATATAGTATTCGTCAAATCTAATAGTTGTATTGGTTATGACAGTACTATTAAATTTAACCCATCATTTATTTTGGTTAACGAGAGCCTTTTGCCCGCTGACTATATTATCAAATAACAATTGCAGAAGTGGATATTGATAAGTTGCAATATCGTTATTTGGTTATGCGTCAAAGTTATTACAATAACAATTTTATGCGACATGAGGACTATCAGTATATATAACATATTATATATTATACATAGTAAGGAAGATTTAGCAATTGTTAAATTTACCACTGATCCCAGTTTACATTAAAGTTTGTTACTGGGAATTGCGTAGTTATTAATTTTGGTAACTGTTATTTTTAGAGCTCTAAAAAGCTCTATCTATGATCTTGACTACATAACTTTACAGGTTATAATGCTAAGTTTACTGTCTTTAATCCCGAGTTTAAGTAAAGTAATTCCTTATTTTATTCAAAGCTATTCATAAATAAGTCTTTATTGCTGAGAATTGAGTTAGTACACTTACAATTAATTACGTTAATGACGATTCAGGTATGGCAAGAACGAATAAAAGACTAAAAAATAATTCAAAATCTGTAATGAACAACTGTAATTATAAAGTTATCAACAGATGTTAGAGACTTAAAAAGCGAAATCAAAGCTTGAAATCCACTTTTAGATCACAGGCCGGACTAATTACTTTGCGTAATTAAATGCCTGTGATTTACTTTGAATATGATTTAAACCTTAGAAAGTTTATTACAGCTCCGGATATAACAGCAAACTAACAAATAGAAGCACTCCAAATAAGTAAATTAGATACTGTAAACAGTTAAGTGATTACTTTGAATCAATGATTTACCGAGTTTTGTATTATTACAGGTAATGAATTTGATTGTGATTGTCATCTGGCATGGATGCACCGTTTAAGGCACGAAGCAAAAAGCATCAAGGTCAGGACATCTTTGGAGAACTTCGTGTGTAAATTCAACTCAGATCCAGCATTGAACGCACACTTTACATACTTTGAAAGAATTGGAACTAACAACTTAGAGGATGTTAGTGGAAAACCAAAAGATGAAGATACAGATGAAGTATTCCATGAAGATGGTGACGATACCTACATTGACGAACCGAAACGAGTTAAAGCGGAGAACGAACGAACATTACTCCAAATCCCTGTTGAATTGCTCCCGTGTCCTGCAGATGTTAAGAGTGTCACGGATAGAACGTATACGTATCCATCACAGAACGAAGCAAAGGACTACAGGAATCTCATACAAACATCGACGACGTACACTATTACCATAAATATCTCCGTTCTCATTTTTCCATTTATTTTATTGTTAGGATATGAATAACCAGCAATGGTTGTTATTTCTTTGATCTATCTTGATAGATGGGTGGAGACATCGACATTGACGCAAATTGGGAATTTATTTGAATATTCATAAACTGATCCTTTCATGTATATTATATTCTTCTTACGAATTGTATGTGAGATACATTGCAATATCGGAATAATGTGGGAATAAATACTACCTTTTCTTTTTCTTCGATAGAATTGTTATGAATTTTTAACATTGCAAGCTTAATAAGCAACTATAAAGAATTCAATTCATTATAACGACTTGTGTCAAATTTCGATATTTGGAATAATAATATGGAGTGTATAGAGTCTGAAAGGTATAAAATACGAAAGAAAAATCAAACATTGATAAATGGAATAATAATTTTTATTGGTTGTAAATAAAAGTTGTAAAGACATGTGATATAAAAATAAGCAAATATTTATAATTTCTAGATAATAATACTCTTAGAAATTAAGTTTAATATTAAGTACCTTTTTTAAAATGAACAAATTCTGTATTTCATGTTTTGGATCGTAAATATGAATATCACTGTTGGGATTCTATTGAGAAATCTATGTAAATATTCGATGTAATTATTTATTATGAAGAAATTTTGTAAATAACTTTAAATGTCTAAGTAAATGGAAATAAAGTCTCGATTTTAATCATTATTCTTTTTATTTTTCAACTTATAAAGATGCCTTTCAACTATTATCTCGAAACAGTTTATTTAATACTGATAACATTTCTCTATGAAGTCTACAATGATTTTATTTCAATTAAAGTCAGTCAAAGTTTTATGCCTGTATTACTTATCACCACTTTCTATATGACTGCATCAGAAAGATGATAATATTTTTTGAGCGTATGTATGTATGTATGTCCATTTTTTTGGCAAGCTCTATAGTCAAAACAAAATGGCGATTATCAACACGTAAGGTGTGGTACCTAAGTTATTATCTTAAAAACCTGTAAACATTCTTGAACCATCTATTTAACGACACCTTTCAACCGTAGTAAAACAAGAAACAACACAATCATTGGCACTTAGAAAAGGTGTTTTAGTAAAAGAAAATGTTTGTTATTATTTTTCCCCTTCATCAGCGTAGTGAAGATATATCCACCATCTGGGTAGCAACCACCCTCTTGCTGGAGTCAAGCCTCAATCAACTCGCCGTGTGTCGTCATCAGGAGTAGCAACGCATCTTTGACCATCTTTGGGTGAAAAAAATAGTAACAATTAATTACTAACTGGACTACTAATAAGAACTAAGATAATCTAAGAGGAAAAACCTGCACCACCGTTCCTAAATACCGCGGTTCCTTCGCTGATGAATTATCAGCAACTATTATCAGTAACCTCTGTCACTAATAGGATCAGCTAATCATCTAACGGTACCTGATTTACTCCTATTCGAAGTTTGAAACTATGTCTATGGGCAACAGGAGATGGTAGCACTACAGCGCAACTTGCAAAGTGGTTTGCTATTGTCATACCAAAAAAAATACAGCTGTCTAGCTTCAGGGGTCTTCGAGCAAGATTGAAACAGACTAACAAAAAAATAAAGGCTCTTATTTGAACAAAAACCCTGAAATAGAAGACGGAGCCTGGAGAATTGAATTGGAATATACACCTTCGAATAGTTTTAACAATAGTTACTTACGAGCAAAACTTTATGATTAAATTTCATATTACGAAGCGTAGAATTCAAATGTAAAGTTGATAATAGTAAATTTTAATCTTCCAGTTTCATATCTGTTTTAAATCGTATAAAAAGATACAGCTGTGACGAAAAGTCTTGCCTCGAAGTAATGCGATAATGGGTTTTATCAAAATTGAAAAGAAATACAATGGAAAGGAATATTCTAGAAAAGTTATTCGAGACTCGTTTCAATCAGAAAACTACAGCTGTACGAATAAGTATTTAAAGTAAAAAGATTTTAAAGAGAAACTTGAAAGTGGAAGACAATGACAGACGGTAGCAAAAACTTTTGCTACGTAACATGACAGAATCGCTTTAGCAGCTAGGTGAGAGAAATCTTAACTTGGATAATGTAGATAAGGATTTACTACGAACTTTTCAGGGCGTCAAACTACATAACGTAATCCATACTACGAAACTCAATAGAGATGGAAAAGTTTAAAAAAACTAATTGTAAAGCCTTAAGAGACTCAAAGTAGAAATTAATACTACTCTCTGCAATATTCTTCCCTATTCTCCGCAGCTAGCTTACTACTGTTATTAATTGAAATGAACTGAATTTCTATAAAAATATAAGATCACACCAAATTCAATAATTTAATTTCACTTGTAAAGTCAAACTCACTGCTTGCATCATACGAAGAAACAATATCACTCACTTTAATAATTTCTAATTCTACTTTACTAATTTTATTTGCTGAACCTCGAAGAATGAGTGAAACTATATAAATTTCCATTTATAAAATTCACTGTTTTAAATACAACATAGATAACGAGATGTTAAGATATTGTAATACTCTCTAATGATAGGAGTATTATAGCATGTTATGATGTCGTATACCAAAGTTTGCAGCTTGGTCCAGGCGAATTTGACTCGTATTCCACACTCCGTTGGACTTGATTCGGTTAGCAGTAACAAGTTAAGGGGTCTTTGTGTCTTATATTTTGCGTTCCAGTTGAATTCCTCGGAGATATGTTATGTAGCTACAAGCCTCGACCCAGCTGAGAGAACATTAGGTTGAATAATATAGAAATCCCTTTTACCCGACATAGCTGCGTTATTATTAGTTTATCTTCATATATAAAAACGTAGTGTGTATGTCACTGAACTGGTTCGAAACGGCTGGACTGATTTTAATAAACACTTTGTGGCGTGTATAAGAAAAATCGATGGCATTTTAAGAAAAAGAATGGTCCTGTAGGTGGTATTATTATCGAGAGACTTCAAAAGACAAGCCATTGGGAGTTATTGAGACACTTTCATAGCAAAAGTTAATGGTCATAATTATTAACCACATAATTACCAAAATTATATCAATATAAGTCCATCGATTTCTATAACCATTATTTAGCTTCATAACTAAAAGCTATTCCCAAACACATCACGACTACTAGGTAGTTATCGAATTCAATTTTATTAATAATGCGGTCTAGACAAATGGGAGGCTTCGTAAAATAGCTTGTTAATTTCAATGCATTTTCGCTTAAAACAGATTACGTGCCGGGAATTTTAATTACTGTTATGACAATCGTTATATTAGATATTTTGATGATAATATACGAACAAAACGTTAATAGTGATGTTGTGTGCAGCTGTTTCTGCAATGAACGTGAATTAATAAATTGCTAATAGCATGTGGCTGAAACTCGATCAATTTTGTGTTAAATTTTCTCTTCTAATATTGGTGTAGAAAAATATTTTTAATTTATAATCTCTGTTTTGGTTTGGTGTATGGTATTAAGTAAAGTATACGAAGTTTCAAATGCGTACGTAATATTATTATTCTTAAAACAGTAACGAAAGTCAACCCTGCACATATTAATATATGGACACTGTAATATACTGTGAGTGAACTATTTAACCCATTCGTATCTTAAACATAATATTCAATTTCATATTGTTTGCGAGCGTTCGCAAACGGAACAAAAATAAAGTGTTCGTACATTTCATATGCGCATAATTCAAAACTACGAGTATGTAAATGTTTGTGACTTAAGCAGTTCTTGCGACGTCTACCAAGATTAGGAACAAACTTTACATGTTATTAAGACACTAAGTTAGTGTTGTCATGTAACAGAAAATTAAATTTGCATGATTAAAATGTATGTATGATTTACATTAAAACGCGACTGCTTTTAAAGCCCGAGATGAAATGTTTGTTATGGATGATGTGAAGCAAATTGATGTTATTTCGTCTTAAGAACTAAGAGCTTACTAGAACTTATTTATACTCTATCTAATTTAAATAGCTTTACATCTATATTAATTGTATTAGGTACATCAATATCTTAGTGTATAATTTTCTGCGCAGTCCTGTAAAAAGCGGATTGTTTTTGTGGTGAAAGGTTTTTTTCTTCTATCCTGAGTTACACCCTTGAATGTCTATGGAAAGTTCGAGTAGGTAAACTAAGTATTTCTGTGAAAAAAATATTCAATAAATAGCTTGTCCTCAATATTAAACCTAACATAAACTAATTAACTGTAACTGAACTAGACACCACAATTTTGGATTTGCGTGCGGTTGGTCTCTAATTAGCAAATTTTGATTTACAAAATTAATTGTCATATTATAATTAAATCATATTCTAATTATGAGTAAAATTTACATGTTATTATTAATTAATCTTATTAAATAAAAACCTATCTTACGCGTATTTGACACTGAACTCCTTCAAAACGAA